>VCII01000137.1:0-114139 GCA_006030095.1 Triplophysa siluroides | reverse complement strand
ATGTTATATTGGGCAGTAACATGTAAATCTCTGCAATGGTTTCAGGAAGTGTGGGCAGAAATGAGGAAGATGTTTCCCAACAACACAAGACCAGCCAGTGCTTGGTCAACAGTTTACTGATTTGGATGCAGACAGTACAAACAACAGCAGGATGAAAGAGAAAGTGCACAAAGCATTGTGTGAACGACAATGAAATTTGACAGAAAGTGTCTCTTCTGTGTGTCACTCTGGGATAGGAGCGAGAGTAGACACTGTGCAATATCCTTATTTGAACACAAAAATGTATAGAAAACAAACACTTGAGTTTACAACAGCTTTGAGAAACAGAGAAGTGATACAGACCTCAGAGCTACTACCATCCTAGTGAACTTTCTCCCTTGGTTTGTGAATCAAGCGGAAACAATGGCAGTTGCAAAGGCATGACGATGACATGTTTTTTTCTCTAATACTGTTTAGGTCTCTTGAATGCCAAGTCTTCTGTTCATTAATTTAGACAATGAGATTTTTTTTGAAAGAAAACCTGCTACATTACATGCAGCAAATGTCCTAAACACATTATTTATATCAGTGAAATACAGTATCTACATTTGGTTACGCTTTCCTTGAAGCATGTATCTATAATGCATTATAAAAGTAGTTTTTAAGCATTGTAATGCACCTTTTAATGCATTGTAATGTCTTATAAATCATTTTTATTACAGTTAATACATTATAACACTTAACAATTCATTGTTACACAACACATTTTAAATTGGTAATAATTCTTTACAACTCCATATAATGCATTACAAAACACATTATGAAGAATCATAATGCATTTTACCCTTTAATAACTCTTTATGATGGATTGTACATACATGCTTCAAGGAAAGTTTTACCCTACATTTAAACACAATTGAGTTTTGGTGAGCGTTTGTGGTCAGCTGATATCTACTGTCTGCTGATTTATGGTTGCAAGAAGATCAGAATTTATCAGTGCGATTGTTCTGATATATTTTGGAGATTGTGTCATTCACGGGACATCATAAAAACTCATAATATGACACTGGCAGGTAAAACACTTCACTTTACACTCTCAACACCTAAACGTCACGATTCTCGAGAATGGCTTATATAGAGAATAGTTATAACATTATGCCATAAAATGTGCAAAGTCATTCAATACACTCTGGGCTGTTTCAACCCGCTGTGGGGTAAATATAGACAACACAAAACCAACCATTGGGTTAAATCAACCTAGTCTGTGTAATGTATGTGTTGTTGTTTTTAAGCATTCAGACTGTGAACAGAATGTAAGGTGTTAGGATTTCAGTTAAGTAATGTTGACTCCATGAGTCTGCATGGCAGGAAGCAAAAAGCAGAAGGGAGATTTCCTTTTAAAAACATCCCGAGAGTGATTTAGCCCATCAGAAGCTACTAGAAGGTAAAACTAAAGACATTCTATCTGGGAGTCGTAGTACAAGGTAAGTTTAGTGCAATGTTTTCCATATTATCTCGCTTAAGGAAACACACACACACACACACACACACACACACATTAATCAGGTTAAACATATTCTGTGTTAGTTTAAAAATCGGTAATGCTCTACAATAAGATGAATTTGTCAATGCATTAGCTAACCTGAACTAATGATCTCAATGTTACTTGTTAACAGAGTTAATGCACTGTGACTAACATGAGTCACTGTACTGACACACGAACAAGGATTAATGCATGCAAATACTATTTCGCTCAATGTTAGCAAATTTACTAATGTTAGCCATTTTTTATTAATAATGTCTTCTGATTATCACTAATAATAACTAATAAGACTTTGCACTCAACATTTGGGGCTTTGGTAATTCTATTTCTCTTGCACATGCTAAAATATATATATATTCCGTAGCATGTAAAAGGAGTTAAATTTACACTGAAAAGATCCTTAAAAAAATGAAATTTTCTATATATATAATTAGCTGTTGCCCTGTTTTTCTTGTAAAATTTCTGTCTATTTGGTCATTTTACCGTTTTTGACCATATTTAAAAAAAAAATCTTGTAAAAATACTGACATTTTCTGAATATAACCTGTAAAATAACGGGCTTTCTCTGTAAAATATTTTTTTTCAGTTTTCCTTGTAAATTTGCGGTCTTTACGTTTTTTACACTTATCGGTAATCTTGTTTATCTAGCATTTTAAATCTATTCACATGTACCATTTTAGTGAAAAATAATGACTATGAATAAATAAAATAAAGATGAGATGCTTAAGGTTTGAGCACAGTGCATTGTGTACACTTTTGTACTGTACATACTGTACAAGGCAGAAACGGCATGAGGAGAAGAATAGGATTTCCAACACAGCCGGTGTGTATTTCATGTCTCTGATGTTTATATTGTTTACAGAACTGGGTTATCCATGGAGTTGACAACAGCACTGGCAGAGTTCACGGACACTTACTCCAACCAGAGCGGTCGAAATCACACATCGGACGCCTGTTCCCGTGAAGGTACTCTAAAGACGACAGTGTTCCCCATCCTCTACTCCATTCTCTTCACCCTGGGCCTGTCGCTGAATGGCCTGGCAGCATGGGTTTTCCTCAGAATCCCCAGCAAATCTCACTTTATCATCTACTTGAAGAACATCGTTGTGGCCGATATCATCATGACGCTCACCTTCCCCTTTAAGATCTTCGCCGACTCAAACGTAGCATCGGTCGGAATGCGTGTCTTTGTCTGTCGCGTCTCGTCCGTGCTCTTCTACCTCACCATGTACATCAGTATTCTGTTCTTTGGCCTGATCAGTGTGGATCGCTGCAGAAAGACCATGTGGCCTTTTGTCGGCACCAATGCTAGACGCCTGCTGCACAGAAAGCTCCTCGCAGGCTTCATATGGACGACGCTCGTGACTATTTGCCTGCCAAACGTCATTCTGACTAGTCTTCCGAACACGTCAGCTCGCTTTAAGTGCAGTGATCTGAAGACACAGATGGGACTGCGGTGGCATGAGGTGGTCAACCATATTTGCCAGGTAATCTTCTGGGGAAACCTTGTGACCGTGATAATATGTTACGCTCTCATCTCGAAAGAGCTCTACAAGTCTTACGCCCGAACACGAGCTGGACACGCGACACGGACTGGACAGCAGAAGAAAGCCAGCATACAGGCAAATGTCTTCCTTGTGATGGCGGTCTTTTTCATTTGCTTTGTACCCTTTCATTTCGCCCGAGTACCGTACACCATCAGCCAGACACGTGGACGACTCTTTAACTGCGAGCAGAAGTTGTTTTTCTTTCAGTTGAAGGAGAGCACGCTGTGGCTTTCCTCCCTCAACTCTGTGCTGGATCCACTCATCTACTTCTTCCTCTGCAAGTCCTTCAGGAGCTCTCTGTTGAACATTGTCTGTCTGTCGCGCGGATGCTCCAGAGATCTCGGCACAGACACGGTCAGTACGCAGACGTGATGGAGGAACTTTCTTTTCCTGTGCTTTTATGAACACCCTCTTATAACGTGAGGCCACGATGTGGCGCTTTCCTACACCTATCAAAAATGACATTATTATCTGTGCTGAAACAGACTTGCGTTCTGATACAGCCACATGAGGTATTTCACCCTGAAAACAAAAGGCTTTTTTGTAAAGAAGGTTGAATAGATGTTTTCATGGGGTTCATCCATATGCATTTAAAATGTATGTACTGTTTCTTTCTCTTTTCAGTGTAGTTCCATTCCATGAGAAATGAGTTCAAATCAAATGCATGTAATGCGAGATATTTTAACAGCATCATTAAAATTAATGCAGCCTCTGTAATTTTCTTGTGTTACACAACAATTTTTTCTACCAATTAAATATCAATGATACTATAAATAATTGAATTTCATTGGAAATCATTGGAAATGACTTTTATGCATTCAAGAACTGATAAATGCAATGCAATAATCTAAAACAGAATGTCAATGTTGCCAATTCAACGATAAACTATCATGAAAATGTATATAATTTTTTCACCTGTTATATGTTGCTGTAGGGAAACCGAGTTTAAATTTTTTTCTATTTTAGTACGTGGGTTTGATCCCAGGGGATTGCAAATACCTATGTATAAATGTATAGGATATTGCAATGTAAGTCGCTTTGGATAAAAGTGTCTGCCAAATGCATAAATGTAAATTCTCTTAGTTAGTTTATTTTTGCCCCCATGGAAAGTGTTTTGTTTTGATTTTCCTGTTCCTGTTCCTGTCACCGTGTTCCCTGTCAGTGTTTTGTTATCCCCATCGTGGGTCTTTATTTTTTTTGTTATTAAAGTATTGTGTTAACCCCTTCAGTCCTGCCTGCACTTGGGTTCTTCACAACCGTGACATAAGCCAGGTATCACACTGAAGGGGCTTATTTCGTGATAACAGCCGGGTGCTTGTACATTATCCTACTTATTACACGGCTACTTGCCACATGAGAAAAAACTGGACGTGAAATGTCAATTTGAAATATTTATTAGCTAATTTTGGACTGTTATTATATTCGGTCGTTTACCATGTTGATGCCAAATGCCAAATGCATAAATGTAAATGTTATTCACGACTTCTCTTACACACCATGGAAAAATAAGCGAGGGGATACGCCGTGTACCCACGCATACCCCCTCCTTTCTACAACATTATCACCTGACCCTCATGCATCAAGCCACATTTCAGCAAGTTCCGCCCAGAATAGAAAACAGGACCAGTTAAGTGAAAGTAAAAGTTAAAATCTTGAATATCGTTTTAAATATTGCATGACAAATACCCTGAAATTCTCAAAGAAATGTTTTTGAATTAAACTTGAACTTATTGTTTATTGTAATAATAATTTAATTTGAAAAAAAAACAACGTTTAAAACTCTATTTTGTCACTGACAGAAATGATCAAAAAAGTATTTTGCTAACTGTTGAGAGGTACAATTCTTTCATGTAATGTGCCCAGGCAAATTTGCCACCACCCTATCCTAGAGGTTCTCAACAGGGGGCCGTGGCCCACAAAGGGGCCCCAGCTGACTTCAATGGGTCTCAAGATGACTAATAATTTGAAATGAGACAAAATAAGCATTGGAACACATAAAAAAAACTAAAAACCAAGATATTTCAAATTATTTTACCATTCAATGTCAAGCTCTAAAATATTTTATTGGGTATAAATTGTGAGTTTTTGTGAGTGGTGGTTTGAATATTGTTGAGTGCAATGGGGTTCCTTGGAGTAAAAAAGGTTGAGAACCCCTGCTCTAGCCCAATGTTGTAAAATTACAACATTCATATAACAAGCTAAAAATCTAATGTAATCAAAGTATTTAACAGTACCTTAATATCTGCAAGATCTACACACATTACTAATCACAGCAAGAAAAACATTTTAGCCAGTTAACTCACTTGCATGCTGTTTTATCCAGTCAAATGAAAAAGCTGACATTCCTTGAAGCAAATGTGCAGGTTGTGTAAGTTTATGACCTGGTAAACAGACCTATTTACAAAAAACACCCAACAACATTGCAGGACTGAACAGTATTAGTTGTGTAAATGTGGTCTTAAACAGCGGCGGAACGGGGGTGGCTTTTGGGGCTCAAGCCACAAATGTTTTTTCCAAAGCCCCGAATCTCTTCAGGTATCTAAAATGAATTTATACAGTACAGTAGGTGGCAGCATTTAGCTTTAGGTAGCCCTCCACTCAAGTAGCGATAACCTAACCGAGGAAGACGTTCCTATTAAAACAAAGGTAAACATGCTTTTCAAATCCGTCATTATTACAGTGGTTTTGTTATTACTGTGAAAGTGTCTATTTATAGTTATTTGATGTTAATACTGTTAACTGATGCAGAGATTATCGGTTAATGGCTAATGTCAACACTCTGAATAGATTTTGATAAAATCATATAAGGGCAATTAAAAGTAAACTTCCCCTTTTAAAACCATCCCTTTTTAAATATTGCAGTTCTTATTTTGACCACATACTTAAATTAAATTACTAACAGCAACTTGTGCTTTGTTCTGGTTTCACCTCTCTTCTGTCAAATGAGTTTGTGGTAATTTACTACTCATATATAAATAAACTGTAAATTATGTGGATTTTTTAGACTAAATCTTATCAGCCACTGTTGCTAAATGGCCTAAGCACACTAACGTGCTGAGGTGTTTTGAGTGACAGATTTGATGGATTTGGATAGTGAGTCTTCTGAGTTCATTGTTTTGACGTATAGCTCTTTTAAAACCGTTCATTTAAATGAATCAGCTCAAATGAGTCCTTATGTCATGAATCCAACATTAGCAGACGTTAAGTACGCGTTGTGTCTGTGTGTTTATGACAACATCGCAAAAGGAAGAAGTTATCACGGAAACCACTTTACCATTGGATAGGATTGATTTTCGTTTATCAAAAGTGTGGTTGATGTCACCTGCGTCATGTGCGCGTCAGAGAAGAAAAGGTAACCCGTTTTTTTAAACACAACTCACACTCAATTCAGGTAAAAATATTATGGCAAGCCATTTTGTCATTTAACCCTAGACGTTTACTAGTATCTATTTTTAGGCTACTAATTCTTAATTTTTAGTTACTAGTAACTATTCCATTAGATACTAGTACTTAGTCATTAGTAGTACCTAAAAATTTGATACTTATGCTTATTTATTAGATACTAGTACTTATTCATTAGATACTAGTACCTAGTCATTAGATACTAGTACTTAATCATTAGTAGTACCTAAAAATTTGATACTTATGCTTATTCATTAGATACTAGTACCTAGTCATTAGATACTAGTACTTAATCATTAGTAGTACCTAAAAATTAGATGCTTATGCTTATTTATTAGATACTATACTTATAGATACTAGTAATTATTCATTAGATACTAGTACTTAATCATTAGTAGTACCTAAAAATTAGATACTTATGCTTATTTATTAGATACTAGTACTTATTCATTAGATACTAGTACTTATCATTAGATATAGTACTTATTAGATAATAGTACCTACTATATACTAGTGCTTATTTATTAGATACTAGTACTTATTCACTAGATACTAGTATTTAAGAATTAGATACTAGTACTTATTAAATAGATACAAGTACTTATTTTTTTGATACTAGTACATATTACATCAGTGACTAGTAACTATTCTATTGTTACTAGTAACACATTTCAGATTTTTGCCATTGACCTTATATGGAGATCTGTCATTTAGATATCAACTATTCAGTTCTGACTAGTGTGTCTTCCCTTATTAGGTACTAGTATTTATTCATAAGGTACTGATTATTTTTGGTTACTAGTACTTATTTTCAAGATACTAGAGCCTGCTAAACAGATACCAATGCTTATTTTTAGATACTAGGACTAATTCATTGGATACTAGTACCTAATTGTAACAAACCACATCCAGGGAAGACAGACACGATCCAACAACAGGTTAAGTGAAACTGGTTTACTTGGTATATAAGGTATATAACAGACATCCATGGGAAACATACAATAACTAGGAGAACATGGGACAAAGCATGGAACTATGAACAACGTACACAAGGAGAGTCAGGGGAAGTACAAACAGACATAATACATCCAGACCTGACAAAGACCGACGTTGCAAGTGAGGGTTATATGCCATGTGGGTTATTGGGTGCAGGTGTGACTGATTAGTGTAGATGAGTGAGTGCACAGAGTCCTGGGAAGTGTAGTGTACTAAAAGTCCGGGGATAAGGTGAGAGGATATCCAGGGGGAGACGCTGGTGCCAGGGGCGGGGTCAAGGCTGGTCTTGCGGGTGTTATAGTATCCCCCTCCCCACGGTCCGCTCCAGCGGACTTTTCCAGATGACGAGGACGACCTCGGGGACGAGGAGCTGGACGCTTGGGGTTCTGGTCGTGGAATTCTTTAAGAAGGGCGGGGTCAAGGATATCTTCCCGATGAACCCAAGATTGTTCCTCAGGACCGTACCCCTCCCAATCCACGAGATGTTCCAGATGGCCACCTCGACGCCTGGAATCCAGTATGGAGTCCACCCGGTAGATCTGCTGGGCCACGTCTAAGGGTGGGGGAGGGGGATTCTCGACCTCGACACCAGGCTCTTTTGGCCAGGAGTGTATCGTGGAGTTGGTGAACGGCGGGTGTCTGCATTGGTCTTCTGACGGCGGATGGCTTGTTGGATGTGCTGGTGGGCCGAGTCCCAAACCCTCTCGCTTTCCCGAAACCAGTGGTCCACAGCTGGCACGGTGGAGGGGTCTCCCGACCAAGGGAAAAAAGGGGGTTGGTAGCCGAGTATGCACTGAAACGGGGTTAGACCTGTGGAGGATTGACGGAGCGAGTTTTGTGCATACTCAGCCCAGGCCAGGTACCGGTGCCAGCTGTGTTGTTGATTGTGGCGATAGGACCTCAGGTATCTCCCAATATCTTGGATCTTCCGCTCAGCCTGGCTGTTGGCTTGGGGGTGATAACCAGAAGTGAAACTAACTGTGACTTGTAGATGTTTGAAGAATGCTTTCCATACTTGGGAGATAAACTGTGGCCCTCTGTCCGAAACGATGTCCTCTGGGATTCCGTAATTACGGAACACATGATTAAATAGGGCCTCTGCAGTCTGAAAGGCGGTTGGGAGCTTGGGTAAAGGGATAAGCTTACATGCTTTAGAGAATCTGTCCACTGCCACCAGAATGCACGTGAACGTATCGGACAGAGGGAGATCAGTGAGGAAATCGACTGCGAGGTGAGACCAGGGGCGTTGAGGCGTGGGTCAGGTCATGAGTAGGTAATCGGCGTGGGGTTTTTGAAATGGCACAGACTGAGCATCCCTTGATGAACTGGGAGATACCCGAGGCATCTTCGGCCACCAGTAACGGGCGGCCAAAAGCGAGAGGGTTCGCTGACTGCCTGGGTGTCCAGATCCCGGAACAGAATGAGCTGACTCAGGACCTCCCAGTGGAGCATGCTGATTGCTGGCGAGCATTTCCTGGTCAATTTCCCAAAGGATGGGGCTGAGGAAGGTGGTTGGAGGGAGTATAGATTCCGGAGGAGATGTTTCAGGTTGGATAGGAAACTGACGTGAAAGAGCATCTGCTTTTACATTCTTGGATCCTGGGCGGTAGGTTACTGAAAAATTGAAACAGGTGAAGAATAACGCCCATCTGGCTTGTCTAGGATTCAATCTCCGAGCTACCCGTAAGTACTCCAAGTTGTGATGATCGGTGATGACTGAGAAGGTTTCCCTCGATCCCTCCAACCAATGTCTCCATTCCTCCAAAGCCAATTTAATGGCCAGAAACTCCCGATTGCCGACGTCGTAATTTTGCTCTGCCGGGGAAAGCTTACGAGAAAAGTAGGCACATGGATGAAGGCGTGGCAGACTCCCCTGCCGCTGTGATAACACTGCGCCCACCCCCGAGGTGGATGCGTCGACTTCAACGACGAAGGGAAGATCCGGGCTGGGAAGGCAGAGGGTGGGTGCAGTACAAAAGGCTCCTTTGAGGGTTTCCAGTGCTCTGATGGCTTCGGGGCTCCAGGACAGAGATTTGGACCGTGAGCTAACCATGGAAGTGAGGGGGTTTGCTATGGAACTGAAATTCGCTATAAAGCGACGATAGAAGTTCGCAAATCCTAGGAACCTTTGAAGTTTGCGTACTGTCGTCGGTTGCGGCCAGTTTTTAACGGCATCCACCTTCCTCTGGTCCATGGTGACTGAGTTGAAGCTAATGTGATAGCCGAGGAAGTGGATGTTGGATTGGTGGAACTCACATTCTCCAGCTTGAGGAACAGATTATACTGACGGAGACGTTGAAGAACTTGGTTACGTGGAGAATATGGTCAGTTGGGTTATTGGAGTAGATGAGGATGTCGTCAATATAGATGATGAGTGATGTATAGAGTAAGTCTCTGAAGATCTCGTTCATGAAACTCTGGAAAACTGCCGGAGCATTAACCAGTCCAAATGGCATGACGAGGTACTCATAGTGGCCATCAGGTGTAATGAAGGCTGTCTTCCACTCGTCTCCAGATTTGACTCGGATGAGGTTGTAGGCGTTTCTGAGGTTGAGTTTCGTGAAGATGGTAGCATTATGAAGACGGTCCAGTGTGGAAAGAACCAGAGGAAGGGGGTAAGTGAACTTCTTCGTGTGGGAATTTAGGATCTGGTAGTCTATGCACGGTCGCAAACCTCCATCCTTTTTGCCCACGAAGAAGGAACTCGAAGTGGCAGGAGAGGTAGATGGTCGGATGAAGTTCTGCGCCAACGCCTCGGAGATGTATTCATCCATGGCCTTCTGCTCCGGGATGGACAGGGGATATACGCGTCCCTTAGGTATGACGGCCCCAGGCAGTAGCTCTATAGAGCAGTCCCATCGCCGGTGAGGAGGAAGCTGAGCCGCTAACTTCTTTGAGAATAGGTCCTGGAACGCCCGGTATTCAGGAGGTAAGTGACTTGGAATTGCGTTACTGGAGTCCTCAATTGAGGTAGAGTTCAATGGAAGGTTGGAGATTTCAGACGGAAGCTGGACCCGGGATACCCCACAATGGTCCTTGCAGACTTCGCCCCAGTTCAGGACTTCTCCGGTCCTCCAGTTTATGCTAGGTTGATGAGTTTGAAGCCACGGGCGTCCCAGGACGATGTCCACCGACGAGCCCTCCAGAACCCAAAACGCAATCTCTTCCTGATGATCTGGGCCTTTCCTAAGAGTCATTACGGGAGAGTGATGACAGATCTTACCACGACCCAGTGGTTTTTCCAGAATATTCTGAATCTGAAGGGCATGTAAGTTCCTTATACGGCATAAATGTAGTCAACAGCGAGTGAGAGATGAAGTTTCCGGCGGCGCCGGAGTCTACGAGAGCCCGTGCTGGAACAGAATGCAGAGGGGAGATCACTGTGACATCTAGGAGCAAGAGTTCTATGGATACCGTTGGAGAACAGATCGTACTCACCGCGGGTCGTGGAGGTCGGACGGTGCACTCGGCGATCAGATGCCCTGGGCTACCGCAATACAGGTACAGTCGATGTGACATCCTACGGGCCCGTAGGATGTGACATCCTACGGGCCCGCAGACGCGACGAGTCAAACTGCATGGGAGTGGGTTCTGGAGGGTCATAATGTGGCCGGAATACGGCTTGTGGAGGACGTGCAGCGGGTTCGTTGAGAGAGCATGCTCTTCTTCTTTGAGCAATACGTACGGCGTGTTGGATGAGTTTCTCCAAACCTATAGAGTCATCGAAGGTTACCAGGTGCATGCGTATGTCAGTAGTGAAACCCTGGCGAAATACGGAGATGAGTGCCGGCTCATTCTAACCACTATTAGCTGCAAGAGTCCGGAAGTTGATAGCATATTCTGCTACAGAGTCGGTACCTTGTCGTAGCTGCAGGAGTTGGTCCTGTATTGACAAGGAGTTAGTAGCTTGCCCGAAACCTTCTCGAAAATGTAACAGGAAAGTGTCAAGAGAGGTACTGAGAGGTCCACCAGCCTCCCAAATGTTCTTCGCCCAGTCCAGGGCCTTACCAGTCAACAGGGAGATGATATACGCCACCTTCGAGGAGTCAGTAGAAAAGAGCCGAGGTTGCATCTAAAAAAACAGACGACATTGTAGAATGAACCCGCTGCATTCCTCCGCTGAGCCAGAGAATCGGAAGGGGACGGCCATGGGACTGAGTGGATGGTGAAGTTGTTGTTGGAGAAGTTGTACCAGGTTAGCCAGGGAATCCGGTGGTGAAGGTGTTGTTGACATCATGATCAGTTAGGTCAGGTCTTCTGTAACAAACCACATCCAGGGAAGACAGACACGATCCAACAACAGGTTAAGTGAAACTGGTTTACTTGGTATATAAGGTATATAAGGTATATAACAGACATCCATGGGAAACATACAATAACTAGGAGAACATGGGACAAAGCACGGAACTATGAACAATGTACACAAGGAGAGTCAAGGGAAGTACAAACAGACATAATACATCCAGACCTGACAAAGACTGACGTTGCAAGTGAGGGTTACTGCCATGTGGGTGATTGGGTGCAGGTGTGACTGATTAGTGTAGATGAGTGAGTGCACAGAGTCCTGGGAAGTGTAGTGTACTAAAAGTCCGGGGATAAGGTGAGAGGATATCCAGGGGGAGACGCTGGTGCCGGGGGCGTGGTCAAGGCTGGTCTTTCGGGTGTTATACTAATAAATATATACTAGTATTTATTCGATTTATAAACTCAGCAAAAAAAGAAACGTCCTCTGACTTTCAACTGCTTTTACTTTCAGTAAACTTAATATGTGTAAATATTTGTATGAACACTAAAAGAGTCAACACCATAAGACATAAACTAAAACTGTTTCACAGACATGTGACTAACAGAAATAGAATAATGTGTCCCTGAATGAAGGTAGGCTCAAAATCAAAAGTACCAGTCAGTATCTGGTGTGGCCACCAGCTGCTTGAAGTACTGCAGTGCATCTCCTCCTCATGGACTGGACCAGATTTGTCAGTTCTTGCTGTGAGATGTTACCCCACTCTTCCACCAAGGCACTTGCAAGTTCCTGGACATTTCTGGGGGGAATGGCCCTAGCCCTCACCCTGCGATCCAACAGGTCCCAGACGTGCTCAATGAGATTGAGATCCGGGCTCATCGCTGGCCATGGCAGAACACTGACATTGCTGTCATGCAGAAACTCACGCACAGAACGAGCAGTATGGCTGGTGGCATTGTCCTGCTGGAGGATCATGTCCGGATGAGCATGCATAAAGGGTACCACATGAGGGAGGAGGATGTCTTCCCTGTACCGCAAGGCATTGAGATTGCCTGCAATGACAACAAGCTCAGTCCGATGGTGATGTGATATACCGCCCCAGACCATGACGGACCCCCCACCTCCAAATCGATCCCGCTCCAGGGTACAGGCCCTTTGTAACGCTCATTCCTTCGACGATAAACACAAATCCGTCCATCACCCCTGGTGAGACAAAACCGTGACTCATCAGTGAAGAGCACTTTTTGCCACTCCTGTCTGGTCCAGCGAAGGTGGGTTTGTGCCCATAGGCGGCGTTGTTGCTGGTGATGTCTGGTAAGGACCTGCCTTACAACAGGCCTACAAGCCCTCAGTCCAGCCTCTCTCAGCCTATTGTGGACAGTCTGAGCACTTATGGAGGGATTGTGTGTTCCTGGTGTGACTCGGGCAGTTGTTGTGGCCATCCTGTACCTGTCACGAAGGTGTGATATTCGGATGTACCGATCCTGTGCAGGTGTTGTTACACGTGGTCTTCCACTGCGAGGATGATCAGCTGTCCTTCCTGTCTCCCTGTAGCGCTGTCTTAGGCGTCTCACAGTGCGGACATGGCAATTTATTGCCCTAGCCACATCAGCAGTCCTCATGCCTCCCTGCAGCATGCCTAATGCACGTTCACGCAGATGAGCAGGGACCCTGGGCATCTTTCTTTGTGTGTTTTTCACAGTCGGTAGACAAGTCTCTTTAGTGTCCTGCGTTTTTAGAACTGTGACCTTAAATGCCTACTCTCTGTAAGCTGTTAAGGTCTTAACGACCATTCCACAGGTGCATGTTAATTAATTGATTATGGTTAATTGAACATGCATGGAAAACATTGTTTAAACCCTTTACATTGAAGATCTGTAAAGTTATTTGGATTTTTACAACATTATTGTTGAAATACACAGTCCTGAAAAAGGGACGTTTCTTTTTTTGCTGAGTTTACTAGTACTTATTCATTAGATACAAGCACTTATGTCACGGACGGTTACACTAAACTGAAACAAAAACTCAAAGTATAAACAAAAACATAACTTTAATAATATCCGGGGAACATCACGGGAGATGACACACATTGACATAAATAATAACTGACAACTAACTGAAGAAAACACAGGGCTTAAGTACAAAAGGAAGACACTCAGGGAAAACAGAATCAGGTGTGGGACTAATTAACAATGAGGTAACACATGTGAAAACTAATTAACTAATAAAGAAACAAACCAGGGGAGGAAAAAACCTAACAGAACATAACATAACTGTGACATTACCCCCCCCTCCAAAAGGCGCGTCCTCGCGCCAAAACAGTACCATTGGGGGAAGGGGGGGGTGGGCGTCCTGGAGGCTGGTGCAGGGAACACTGAACATGACGGGGTGGGAGACCTCCAGGACGATACGTCCAGCTCGGGGACTCTGGAGGGCGCCGGCCGCTCGGGAGGCCTGGAGGGTTCCGGCCGCTCGGGAGGCCTGGAGTGCGCCGGCCGCTCGGGAGGCCTGGAGTGCGCCGGCCGCTCAGGGAGGTTGACGACCGGTCTAGCCTGGGAGGCTATCCCTCCCATATGGCTCCCCCCAAAAAAATATTTGGGCTAGTCCGGGAGCTCATATGGGGGTTGGCCTGGGGCTGGGCAGCGGGCTCTGGCGGCTGGGCAGCGGGCTCTGGCGGCTGGGCAGCGGGCTCTGGCGGCTGGGCAGCGGGCTCTGGCGGCTGGGCAGCGGGCTCTGGCGGCTGGGCAGCGGGCTGGCGGCTGGGCAGCGGGCTCTGGCGGCTGGGCAGCGGGCTCTGGCGGCTGGGGGCTGGGCAGCGGGCAGCAGCGGCTCAGGAAGGCCGTACGGGAACGGCTGGAGAGGCTCTGGAAGGCCAGACGGGACTGGCTCTGAGAAGGGTTCGGGAAGGCCGTACGGGAACGGCTGGAGAGGCTCGGGATTTGCGCGCTCTGTCTCCGGTGGAGGACTTCGGAGAGATCGCGAGGTGAGTCGGATCGCCCGCAGCGTGCACGGACGGGATTGGATGATGATCGATCTCATCCGGGACGGTTTCGCTCAAACGGAGTTGGGCACCCAATAACCACCGAATGAGATCGATAAACTCCACAACGGGTCTGTCCTTGAACTCAGGACCGAAGGGAGTCATCATCCAATCCCAAAAAAAAACACGCATTCAGCGAGCGATCATTCCAACTCACCTCACGACTCAGAATGAGGAAGTCCTCCACATATCTCTCCAGAGGACGGCCATCCTGGCTGAGGTGGTACTTCAGATTGTCCTCTGGAGAGACGTTGAGCCGCAGAAAATCCATATTTTTAAAGGTCAGTTATTCTGTCACGGACGGTTACACTAAACTGAAACAAAAACTCAAAGTATAAACAACAAAAACATAACTTTAATAATATCCGGGGAACATCACGGGAGATGACACACATTGACATAAATAATAACTGACAACTAACTGAAGAAAACACAGGGCTTAAGTACAAAAGGAAGACACTCAGGGAAAAAAGAATCAGGTGTGGGACTAATTAACAATGAGGTAACACATGTGAAAACTAATTAACTAATAAAGAAACAAACCAGGGGAGGAAAAAACCTAACAGAACATAACATAACTGTGACAACTTATTTAACAGAAAATTATATGTGTTTATCAGCTACTAGTACTAGTACTAGTATTAGATTTATAATTTACAAATAAACATTTGTAACCAGTAAGATAAGAAAATTTACTAGTAGCAACGTAAAAGACACTAGTGTCTAATACATAAGTACTAGTACTTAATAAATTACTACTAGTGCCTATTAAATAGGTACTAGTATACATTGAATACAAATCCAGTATTTAGTAATAATACTAGTAGTATTCAAAAGATACGAGTCATTATTGTAATAGGTACTAGTATCCAATGAATTAGTCCTAGTATTGTCAGGTCTCGGGTTTGACATTCCTCTCTTTTTTGCTGACGATCTCCGCACAGCCGTTCTCACTCACGCTCTCGCGCACCTGTTCGTTATTTTCTCATTATCTTCCTACACCTTATATTCACCCTCTGCTTTCCTTTCCGTTGCCAGTGTGTTAATTCTCTTTTGGTTACCGCTAGCTATCTTGCCTTATCTCTAACCTTTGTTCCCCAGTTTGTACTGCTGGTTGCTTTTCTGCAGATCTTGTCGTCTCGCTCCTGTCTTCCCCGACTGCCTCCCGCGTTGGATTACCCGTCTTGCATACCCGACCACGAGTTTGCCTTTTGTTCCCTGGATGTTGTTTGCACCTCGCCTGACACTGCCTGCCTGACCACGAACTCTCTTCACTCCCACGGATCCTGTTTGTTCCTCTACCGACCTACGCCTGTGTGACGCCGACTCTCGCCTTCTCCTGTTCTGCCTCAGACTTTACGGCAGTTTTCTGTTGTTTTTGACTTTCGAATGTATTAAAAGACTATTGAATTCATCTGCATTTGGGTCTGTTCTCTGTTCCTGGCAGAACACACTGGCCATCATGGACCCAGCGGATGCATCCATCCTGCGCACGGCCATGGAACAGCAGGGAGTTTTATTGGGTCATCATGAGGAAGGCTTGATGGCTACACGGCAGACTTTGGATGCTTTGTAGAATCTATCGTCCCGGCTGGAACAGACTCACCTATACGGTGCGACTTCTCAAAGCCTACCCTCCGAACCCCGGGTGAATAATCCACCGCTGTACGATGGTGAGCCAACTCTCTGTGTTTTCTCTCCAGCCCCGCACTTACGCTTTGGAGAGGTCCAAGGTGGCATTTGTGGTATCTCTGCTCACGGGACGGTCTCGCGATTGGGGAGCGGCCATGTGGGAGGCACAAGCTTGTTATCGACATGACTTCCAGGACTTCAAGACAGAAATGATCAAAGTCTTTGACCGCTCAGTTTTCGGCAGAGAGGCTTCTCGTCGCCTTGCGTCACTGCGGCAGGGCAGAAGGTCAGTCACAGACTATTCCATCAAGTTTTGTACCCTAGCCGCCACCTGCTCCTGGAATTCCGAAGGCCCTTATGGCGCGGTTCCTAGAGGGTCTTGTCAGTGACATCAAGGAAATTTACGCTTGCTATTCCCTGGGTGATTTTGACGAACTGGTTGATTTGGCTGGATGCTAGAAAGGAGGTCCGCCAACGTGCTAAGTCTTCAAATTTTCAAATTGATCCTTGGTCCCCTCCCTGCAATCTTCCGATTCCCGTGGGTGAGACTGAACCCATGCAGCTAGGCAGACTACGTCTCTCTGCCAAGGAAAAGATGTGCCGCATCAATAATGGTGTGTGTCTGTATTGTGCGGGGCAAGGCCACCAAGCCGCTAATTGTCCGCTAAAAGCCAACGCTCGTCGGTAACCAGGGGAGTCCTGGCGAGCGGCACCTCAATCTCTCCTAGCCTAGGAACTAGGGATGAGCGAGTACAGCATTATCTGTATCTGTATCTGTATCTGTTAACCATATGAATTATCTGTATCTGTATCTTTACTCGGACTGGGCGGGGCCTAACCCGGAAGTGGGCGGGATTTAACCTGGAAGTGGGTCGGGTTGTCTTGAGATGGGCGGGGCTTTGACCGGTATGTTATTTTAACATGCAATTGATATGGGTTGATCAGAAATTGTTATATTTATTGCTGATTAGAAAACTATTTACATGACAGCATCAGCATTGAGCTTCAGATCAATGGTTTTGATCACGATAACAAACAAACTATATACAGAACAAGTTTTGCAACAATGAATACAACACATGCGGTTGCAATTATGAAGTAAAATGTAATGAACAAAAGTTTCATCTCAATATAACTTTCTTTTTTTAACTTTTAATTTTTTTATGATCAGTGTGATTTTTTTTGTGGTTCTTTTTTTTTTTTTTTTTTCAACAGGTATGTGTGTGTGTGTGTGTGTAGCTAATTAATTTAGTTTTATACCACTACTTCCTTAAAAAACTGGTTAGAGCCAGCTGACGGTTTAAAAAAAAAAAAAAAACTCCGACAGGCAGAGACGCAACGCGAGTCGCATTCTACCAAGCACCACGTCTGAACAAACCCCACGTTTATCAAAACTCTACTGGTTAATAAGTAAGTACTACAAACCGAAGTAAAAAACAAACCTGAAGAGACCCTAAACGTTAACGGAAAAGACCCGCGAACCTGAGTGACTGAGGGAGAGACAGAGAGAGAGAGCTGTTCTCTTGTGTTCAGACCAAACGCGAATGGCGCGTCAAGCGCGAGTGATTTACATGTTAAGTCAATGCAAAGACGCGATAGACCTACTTGCGGAGCGAATCGCGCGAATGAGGCGGAGCGAATGACGCGAATTGCGCGAATGACGCGAATCGCACGCGCGAATGAAGCGAGTAAACTCAAAATGTTTAAGCGTCCAACTATACTCGAATAGCGCGATTCATTAGCGTTTGGTGTTCTGTGTGTGAGTGAGCAGAGCGGGACACAGTCAGCAACACAATACATCTGTATGTGTGTAGGGGAGGGGCGCTGTGACTAGCCTATCACAGAACGCAGACACAGTCAGCTACCCAATGAGGATTTTTATTCAATCCGAGCACAGATATTGACTCGTATTACTCGTATGATACTCGTACTCGGCAAAAGTGCGTTATCCGTAACGGATACTCGTTTCAGCCGAGTATCCGGCTCATCTCTACTAGGAACCCACACTCTTCTACCGGTCATGATCACCTTTAATGATGTCTGCTTTCCCGAGTCGGCTCTCATTGATTCGGGGGCGGAGGGCAACTTCGTTGATGAGTCTTGGGCTCGTGACAGAGGACTATCCCTTCTTCCTCTCCTTCCACCTGTGCTCGCTCACTCGCTGGATGGCAAGGTTATCAGCGAGGTTTCCTTCATCACCACTTCGGTAGGGCTCATCACCTCCGGTAATCACCGGGAGGAGCTTACATGCCTTATTATCAAGTCTTCAGTAGCTCCTACTATTCTGGGCCACCAGTGGCTCGCATTACACAACTCTGTCATCAACTGGGCAGATAACTTTTATACTGGGTGGAGCGTGTACTGTCACGCACATTGTCTTGGTTCTGCTTATTCTTCAGTTTCTTCTTCTCTGTTGCAGGATGAACAACTCGACCTGACTCAAGTTCCGGAGGTTTATCACGGCCTGCGAGCGGTTTTCAGCAAGTCCCGGGCCACGTCTCTTCCTCCCCACCGTCCTTATGACTGTGCCATCGACCTTCTCCCAGGCACTTCTCCGCCGCGCGGTCAGTTTTTCTCATTGTGTGCTCCAGAACTGACAGCCGTGGAGAAATATTTGAGCGATTCTCTGGCCGCCGGTGTTATTCGTCCCTCCTCGTCTGCGGCTGGCACGGGGTTTTTCTTTGTGAAGAAAAAGGACAGCTCTTTGCGTCCCTGCATAGATTATCGAGTTCTGAATGACATAAGCGGCAATGGATACCGATTCTTAATGGTTATGTCATCGGCCTTCAAGCTATTGTAGGGCGCAAAGTTCTTCACAAAGCTAGACCTCTGCATTGCTTACCATCTGGTCCGGATAAGAGAGGGGGACGAATGGAAGACTGGGTTTAATTCCCCCACGGGACATTTTGAATATCTAGTCATGCCTTTTGGACTTTCAAATGCCCTGGCGGTCTTCCAGGCACTCGTTAACGACGTGCTCCGTGATATGATCAATAAGTTCATATCTGTGTACCTGGATGACATTTTAATCTTCTCCTCTTCCCTCCAGGTGCACATTCAGCACGTCAGACGGGTGCTTCACAGACTGTTAGAGAATCAGCTGTTCGTTAAAGCGGAGAAGTGTGAATTCCATCTCCAGTCGGTTTCGTTCTTGGGACACATCATTTCGTCTGAGGGGATCCTGATGGACCCAGAGAAGGTTAGAGCCGTTTCGAACTGGCCGACACCTGATTCCCGTAAGGTCTTACAACAGTTCTTTGGGTTTCGCCAATTTTTTATTGCCGTTTCATCAGGAACTTCGGGCAGGTGGCGGCTCTTCTCACTGCGTTAACGTCCACCAACGTTAAGTTTGCCTGGCTGCCGACTGCCCAGGCGGCCTTCAAGTTCAGATTTTTCTGAAATAGTGAAGTGAAGTATAATAAAATACTAGTAACATTGAAATAAGTACTAGTATCTAATGATTAAATACTAGAATCTAATGAATAAGTACTAGTATCTAATGGAATAGTTAAAAATGAAGTACTGGTAGCCTAAAATAGATACTAGTAAACATCAAGGGTTAAATGACAAAATGGCTTGCCATAAAAATATTAACAGAATGTGCCATGTGCAACATGGATTTGGTTTTCCGACCTTTTGTCATTGTGTCTGTTGCTTTTGATTATGATGTGCGAGAGAGAGAGTTAGAGACTGGCGTGTTCTTTCGTCGCTGCACAGATTGATCAGCATATGGCATTACCCACCTTTCTGCGAAAGCGTTTTGTTATAAAAGCATGACTGCTTATGACTGCTTCTGCAGTGCCTGCACATCATATTTCAATCGGCCTGTGCAGAATGAACTCAAAAGGAACTCACACCCTGTTTGGAGACAGCGAAAGTGCACAGGCTCTCTGCTCACTTTTTCACAAGACATGACTGCAGCGCCAAACGCGCATCCTCGCGTGATGACGTCATCAAATTACGATCGGTTTGTGAGATCAGCCAAGTTAGTGAGTACCGACCGAGTCATTAAATGTGATTATTGGCCTATTCCGATCTGTGGCCGATCGATCAGAGCATCCCTAGTAATAATTTTTTGCCCACTTGTTATTAGCTGTTCTCATGATTTAACAGCAGGCTAGTGCTCGTCAATGTCAAATGTTTGACCATTCAAATGAGAAAAGACAGGTTTTACGGAATTCCAGCCAATCAAATTACAGAGACCAAGTATAATGTCAGCCAATCAGACTAAAGAAGACACAACTTTTAGCCAATCGGCAGGTGGGCGCTTAACAGAAACCATGCATGAATTTCAGCACGGAGGGCTGACTGTGTAGTGAGATGTAAGAAGGCAAACATAACAAAGCCAATGGTTAACAGTGAAAATGTTAAAAAGTTAAATTCAGAGATGGAAACTAATTAACATGCCTCAAGATTCAAGATTAATAACGGTGTATTTTTCAAATTATTTCCTGTTTGCTGAGAGCGCTTGGTTTGAGCCGGAGTTCCTTCAAACTTATTCCTAATTTATTGTTTATTCTTGTTATATCTTAAGATTTATGTTTTAAATTGATATTTCACCGAGGGTATAACTTATCCTTAAGTGTATCCCATACCAAAATCGTCATCAAACACACCAATAAATTACTTTTATACCATCTTTCGCTATTAAAGATGCGAAAGGTCCGTACCAGTAACGTCCAGGAATGAATCCACGTGTATTCTCTTCCGTTTTTTGCTACTGATCAGACGCATTTACTAGCGCCCCGTGCTTTGCGCTTCTGCTTTTATGCTTTATCTTATTTAAACACCAGCAGTTCAGTACAGTGCTCAGACTAAACAATTAGGCACTTAAACCAAATATGGGAAATACTTCAAGCAACAAGGATTTCTTTTAGGATAAAAGGTGGTCTACCGGCTTACTGCCAACAATTGAAACTCTTCAGGATAACTCCGCTGCCCACTCTCAAACTGGTGTGAAAGTGCCTTCTTTTGGATCAACAACCACCTGCTGCTCAAACTGCCACAAACTTCTACAAAAGATTGCAGTTCTCGAAACAAAGCTACTCACAATATTGCCGTCCCTGCAAGAACACACAGCTGATACTCGCCGTGGACCCCCCTCAGCATATAGCCGGTAAATTCTGTGAACCTAGCACTTCTCATCAGATTATAGTGAGCTCAGACAAACCTGTACAGATGCAAACAAAGGTAGCTGAGGACACAAACCGTTGGCAAAAAAAGGGACTCTATTATCAGAAACCTTCGTAGCAGGGCTATACTTACATACTATTTCCCTCAAGCAATGATTGCTGATGTAAGCAAGGAACTGCCAAACATCCTGACACAACATAAGTCTGTAAATCGGATTGTCGTACATGTGGGGAAAAATGATACTCGAAAAGAGCAGTCAGAGCTCCTAAAAAGGGATTTTAATGAACTCTTTGAAATGCTTGGAAAGCTAAAAGTACAGGCCTTCATCAGTGGACCTCTCCCAGCTCGGGGAACGAATATGTTCTCTCGGCTACTCAGTCTGAACATATGGCTGCAAAAAACCTGCAACATGAGAGGACTGAACTTCATTGACAACTTTAATCTCTTTTGGAGTCAAAGACAACTTTTTACAACAGATGGCCTCCACCCAAACAAACTTGGTTCAAGAGTGCTAAACGACAACATCCCCTTCTCCCTCCTTCACCCATCAGCAGAGTGTGCCCCTCCACTCCTAAATGGCACACATACACCTGGCCATAGTGACCCACCTCAGCAGTTTGATGGACTTTTGGATAACACCAATCAGGCTGTACCCTGCCCAGTGACATCACATCAGTTGGACGATGACGAAGACTCAACACCCAAGGACGTTTCTGTGGATAACAACAGGGAGAGCCAAAACAACATACTTCAGTCTTCAACAACCAGACTCGCAGCCCCTCTCACTACACACCCTCTCCCTCTCTACTACATCATCTCTTTTGAGCTTCTCAGAGAAAATGGAGGAACTAGTATTCGCTGGAACAAAACTATCCCACTCTATTGTCGCGAGTCCACAGGTTTCAACTAAAAAGCAACGGGCCCCACAACCACCAAAGTCTCTGGGTCAACCTGGCCAACCCGTTCCCTCTGAAAGAGCTCTCCGGCCTCTGCCACAACGCCAGGGATCACACAAACCCCCATCTACTGGAGATGGACTAAACAGGACTGCAAAGAGCACTGGTAACTGATATGAATTGGGTCCCTGCTATGATAACAGCAAAATCTCAAATATTTACTGAACAAGTGGGAACCCAGTGTTCCTTTAGTTTTCCCTATATCTGTCCTGATAAGTGAACGCAAAACTAAGGCCCTTTCCAGTTGTATGGCAAAGCTATCTAATCTTATACCTTTTAGACGTCACTCTGAGAATGACAGGGTAAAAAACTAAAACATTTACTATTCAATTAGCACTTTTAAACATCCGTTCACTAAACACAAATCCTTTTTGGTCAATGACCTCATCACCAGTAACAAACTGGACTTCATGTTCTAAATGAAACTTGGTTAGATGATAGTTGTAGTGCTACAATCCTCAATGAATCTGCCCCCCCAAACTTTACTTTTATAAATGTTTGCAGAGCTGTTAGGAGAGGTGGAGGAATAGCTGCTCTATTTAAAGATCTCTTTGACTGCAAGCAAGTTTTACTTGGTGACTACCTGTCCTTTGAATACTTGAGTATTGCTTTAAAAGGTGCACCACGCATTCTGTTTACAATTATTTACAGGCCTCCCAAATACTCCCCAGTCTTTGTTGATGATTTTTCAGAACTGCTATCAGCTATTTCCTCAGAATTTGACTGCTTTGTTATTGCTGGAGATTTTAATATTCATGTAGACAAGACAGAAAACAACACTGCAAATTAACTTTTAAATGTTTTAAACACGTTTGATCTGATCCAGCATGTGCACGGTCCCACACACAATCGTGGACACACTCTAGATCTGCTCATTAGCAAAGGTCTAAACATTTCATCCACTATTATTAGAGATGTGGCGCTGTCTGATCATTTATGTATTTTCTTTGATATATCAATCAGTCCTGCCACTGAAAATAGACCCGTCTCTATAAAAAAGAGATTCATAAATGAGAATACCAGTGAGCTATTTATGAATGCTATGTCTTTGTCACCAAGTATATCTGCAGACTCTATGGATGCTCTCCTCGATAGCTTTAATGCAAAAGTTAAAATGCTATCGATGCCATTGCTCCAGTAAAGGTCAAGGTGATAACTGGCAGGCGTAAAGCACCCTGGAGAAACACACCAGCAGTACAAAGCATGAAAAGAACATGCAGAAAAGCTGAGCGTATGTGGCGAAAAACCAAACTTGAAGTTCACTATAACATCTATAAAGACAGTCTGCATGCCTTCAATGTTGACTTAGGCAAAGCTAGACAGAACTTTTTCTCTAACATTATAAACTGCAAACATAAATAACACTCGCACTCTTTTTGCAACTGTAGAGAGACTAACAAATCCCCCTAGTCAAGTTCCGAGGGAAATGCTGTCTGATGACAAATGCAATGAGTTTGCAACTTTTTCCTTCAAAAGATCAGTAATATCAGAATGGAAATCAGCAAAGCTCCATGCGGCAGTCAGGTCAGTCTGACTCCAGTACATCAGAAAATAGTAACTTTGTCTGAATTTCAGACAATTGATCTCAAAACCCTGGAGGAAACGGTACAGCATCTTAAGGCGTCAACTTGCAGCCTTGACACACTTCCCACATCCTTTTTCAAGAGTGTTTAACTGTTTGGAAGCAGATCTCCTAAAAATAGTTAATACCTCACTGCTCTCAGGAACTTTCCCAGAGTCCCTAAAAAATGCAGTTGTCAAACCTCTTCTAAAAAAGGGCAATCTAGACAAAACCTTACTATCTAACTACAGACCAATATCAAATCTTCCTTTTATAGGGAAGATCATTGAAAAGGTTGTTTTCAATCAGCTGACCAAATTCTTAAACTCAAATGGCTACCTGGACAATTATCAGTCTGGTTTCCGTCAGCATCATAGCACAGAGACAGTGCTCATAAAGATAATGAATGATATTCGATTGAATTCTGATTCAGGCAAAATATCAGTTCTGGTTTTACTAGATCTCAGTGCTGCATTTGACACGGTAGATCACACCATACTCCTACATAGGCTGGAAAACTGGGTAGGGCTTTCTGGGTTGGTACTTAAATGGTTTGGGTCATACCTTAAAGGGAGAGGTTACCATGTGAACATAGGCAACCATAAATCTGACTGGACACCCATGACTTGTGGTGTTCCACAGGGCTCGATTCTTGCTCCGCTCCTCTTCAATTTGTACATGCTCCCACTTGGCCAAATAATGAAAAAGTACCACATTGCCTACCACAGCTATGCAGACGACACTCAGATCTACCTAGCCCTCTCACCCAATGACTACAGGCCTATTGACTCTCTTTGCCAATGCATTGATGAAATTAACAGCTGGATGTGTCAAAACTTCCTTCAGTTAAATAAAAACAAAACTGAAGTCATTGTTTTTGGTAACAAGGATGAAACTAACAAGGTAAACACATACCTTGACTTAAGAGGTCTAAAGACACAAAGCAAGGTAAAAAATCTTGGGGTCATTTTGGAGTCTGACCTTAGTTTCAGCAGTCATGTCAAAGCAATAAGCAAATCAGCCTACTACCATCTCAGAAACATAGCCAGAATCAGATGTTTTGTCTCAAGCCAAGATTTAGAGAAACTAGTCCCTGCTTTCATCACCAGCAGGGTGGATTACTGTAATGGACTCCTTACAGGTCTTCCCAAAAAGACCATCAGACAGCTGCAGCTCATACAGAATGCTGCTGCCAGGATTCTGACCAGAACCAAAAAATCTGAGCATATCACTCCAATCCTCAGGTCCTTACACTGGTTACCAGTCACTTTTAGAATCAACTTCAAAGTATTATTAATTGTCTATAAATCACTTAATGGTCAAGGACCTAAATACATCTCAGATATGCTCATTGAATATAAACCAAACAGACTTCTGAGATCATCAGGATCAAATCAGTTAGAGATAACAAGGGTTCACTCAAAACATGGCGAGTCAGCGTTTAGTCATTACGCCACCCGTAGCTGGAATCTGCTTCCAGAAGACATCAGACGTTCACCAACAGTAGCTACTTATAAATCCAGATTAAAAACACACTTGTTTAGCTGTGCATTCACAACCTGAGCACTGTGCTGGTTTACATCAACTGCACTTTTATTTCTAATTTATTTTTATTCTGCTCTTATTCTTTTTATATATACACTCACATTTTTAATCAATTTTATTGCTGTTTTAGTGTTTCTTAAAATCTGAAGTATTTGTAATCTTAAATCATTTGCATTTTAAAGATACGTCTTATTTCTTTCTGTCAATCATTTTATGTTAAGCACTTTGAATTGCTCTGTGTATGAAATGTGCTATAGAAATAAACTTGCCTTGCCTTGCCTATTAGCCCTCGGGCTGTTTAAAAGCCTTTACTTACTGAATATTGCCCTTACTGCTTAACTCACTGTTCTCATTATTACATCACTAATGGCTAATATTTCAGACGTGTGTGTACCTCTGAGTGCAGATGAGGAAATGTTCTTCGAACTTCAGTCGGAACTGGAAGCTGTGGAGAAGCAGATCCAGGATTTACTAGAGAAGCAGACATGGCTGCGAGAACGTAAAACAGCGCTGGAAACATCCTGGGCTTATGCTCACAAAGCCGCGGAAAGTTTTCCATGTGATTTTAATGCCCCAACCACTCCGCGTGTTTCTCTGTACAGAGTCCTGGCTTTGAGAACACGACGGGCCCAAATAAACTTCAGTCCTGCACAGGCACACCCACGGCGAAAGGCGCAAAGCAGGACCGGAGTGATGATCTCTCCCCCACCACCACCACCGGTCTTTGAGATCCCGACCAGGAACCGCTTTGCCGCCCTCTGCGAGACGGAATGCAACGCTGTGGTCATCAGAGACTCAATCGTCCGGAACTTCATCCAGGACTGCGCGCTACATCTGCCCGGCTAACAGCTGTTCAGAGCGAACCGCTACACAGAATCAACAGGGAAATCTCACGGGGGTGGGGTATGTTTCTACATCAATGAAAAGTGGTGTACAGATACAAAAGTGATGAAAAAGATGTGCTGTCTCGACCTAGAAGCACTCTTCATTAACTGTAAGCCCTTTTATTCGCCGCGACAATTTTCATTGTTCATTCTCGGATGTGTTTACGTTCCACCGCAAGCGCACGTGAGCGTGGCGTTACAATAGCTCGCCGATCACATCACGGACCAGAGCAACAACATCCGGAGTCTTTTATTATTATTCTTGGAGACTTTAATCAGGCAAAACTTACACTCGAGCTGCCAAAATACAGAAAACACATGACGTGCCCTACCAGAGACAAAAATATTTTGGACCATTGCTACACCACAATAAAGAATGCATTAGGACTGTGTGATCACTGCCTGGTTCACCTTATCCAAGCCTACAGGCAGAAACTTAAAGCTGCCAAACCTATGATAAGGACTGTAAAAAGATGTACCAACAAAACAGAGCGGGCCTTACAAGCCTGTTTCGAGTGCACCGATTGGGGTGTTTTTGAAGCTGCTACCACTGATCTGGATGAGCTCACAGAGACTGTAACATCATACATCAGTTTCTGTGAGGATTTGTGCATTTCTTCTAGGACTTCCTTAAAATACAACAATGATAAACCATGGTTCTCAGCAAAACTCAGACAGAAAACCCAAGCCAAGGAGGATGCCTACAGAAAAGGGGACAAAGTCTTGAAAAGGCAGGATAGGAACATATTGACAAAGGAGATCAGAGTGGCCAAGAGAAACCACTCTAAAAAGTTGGAAAACCGGTTTTCAGCCAACGACCCTGCGTCTATGTGGAAAGGCCTTTAAGACATCACTAACTACAAGAAGGCATAGTAGAATATGTCATGATTTTTGCCTCTTCTTGTCAGATATTTCTTGGTTTTGAGGCAGAATCAGAACGGATCTCCCTGTTATATGTGGAGAGAGGCTTTTTGGCGCTCGTTATTGATTGTTAATTAGTATAACCCCGCACCTGTCCCCTCTTGATTTTGACCCCTTTAAATAGTCCTCATGTTGTTGTGTTCATTGTCCTGTGTTCGGTCATTGTGTGTGTATTCACTGTATCGTGTGCTTCATGCTCTTGGTCTCAGTGAATATTCCCTCAAGCCAAGTCGTGTCTAGTAAGTGTTAGTTTATGAATAGTGTTTTGTTAGTGTAGTGTTTAGTTCCATTCTTGCCTGTGATTATTGTTTTACCCCCTCATGGGTCCTTGTTTTGTGTTTAATTAAATATCCTTTTTGTTAAACCCCTTTGTTCGCTGCCAGCACATCCACAAATCGTGAAAAGAACATGACTAATGCATCCCACATGGGCAATGTTTCCAGACTGACATCTAAAACTGAGAGCCACCTGTATAGCACTCAGGTCTTGAAAACCCTGATTCCAAGTATGCTGCAAATTTCTCTGAGGCCTTCCTTCATATCCGCTGACCATTTGTGGTATGTGTGCAAGTCTGACAGTAGATCTTCAACCCAGGACTCAAACGTGCTACACAGTTTTTACTGGCGTTATGAACATGATGACATGAATCCGCATCAATGTCAAGGAGATGAGGGGCACGGCGATCTCTGATTTTCTTCTCCAAACCACTTTTAGAGCCCCTCATCACAGCACAGGAATCCATCAGAATGGACACCAGATTTTCCCATGGGAGAGGCATTCTTTAAAAAGCTCATCCAGTGCAATGAACAAAGACTCTGATGTTGCAGATGTGAGTTCCAGTGCTGCAAGGTAAAGTATTCTCCAATTAATAATAATAATTAAGACATTAAATTAATTGTAAGCCATAACTCGGCAGCATGGAGGACGCTAAATCCTATAAGCAACTATTTTCTTGAAATAAATCCTTCAAATTTATGTATTTCATATTTCAATAATTACTCAATTCGGATAGGCAAATTTAGTTATTTAGCAGTTTAACAGTGAACTAAACAATGTTTAATCAAATAGTCTAACACTTTGAGAAAAGCTATCTTATGCTGACATTAAATATAATTTACAAATCGCATTCCTTCACTACTTTGCATCAGCAATAATTTATTTCAGCAATCATTTTCACGTATTTAAATTTAAGAATACCATGAGCTCAGGAGAGCTACACACAAAGCCGCTAGATGGCGCCTCTAAATCAAGCAATGCTGTCGGCTTTAATTCATTATGAACGCAGCATTTGCAGTTTTAGTACATTTAATTAAAACGTACTGTTTTAAGCCATTAAATGTTGGTCTTAAAAATAACACAATTTTGCGATTTCAATCTATAAATAATCTATACTATTGCTCTAACAGATTCACATACGAACTAAATTTCCAAAATATTTAAGTTTCACAACATTTTGTAACTTATACTGTACTGCTAGTTGGAGGTTTCCACTTAACTGAAAGTAATTGTTACTAAATATGACACTACATGTTCTGAGTTAAGAGTACATTTACATTTATATTTAGTCATTTAGCAGACGCTTTTATCCAAAGCGACTTACAAGTTGGGTAAACAATGGAAGCAATTGGGTCAACATTAGGACAACAAAAAGCATAAGTGCAATAAAACATGTCTCACAAAGCCTACTACAGTGTACATAGCTAAGATTTTTTTTTTATATAGTAGAGTAGAAAAGAGATAGAAATCAGAAATGATTGGTCAGGTGCTGACGGAAGAGATGAGTTTTCAGCCGATTCTTAAAGATGGCCACATAATCTGCTGATCTTGTAGCAGCGGGCAGATCATTCCACAAACGTGGAACCGATCCAGAGAAGGTTTGTGAAAGCAAATTTTTACCTTTTTGTGATGGCACCACAAGACGTCGTTCGTTTGCAGAGCGTAAGGATCTGGTGGGTTCATGAGTCTGCATAAGTGAATGAAGATAAGTGGGGGCCAAACCAGTGGTGGTCTTGTAGATGTTGTGGCGAATCAGCCTTCCATCGCAGAAAAAATCTCAGAGACAAGGGTTCCAGGTGCCAAGAGTTTAAACTTTATTTGCCCAGGCAAGCAAAGTGAGACACTCAGAGTTCATTTGAAGATGTCCAACGAATACATATCTGACTCCATCTTTTATACCTTGTTCTCATAGTTTAAACCAATCATGTTTTGCCTGACATCACCTTCTTCCAATCAGGTTTTACATGATATCATCTTTTTGTTTGGTCCATCCTCCTTTAACCTTCCACAGTTAAATGTCAAGCTCCATATATCAGTATTTAACTGTGGCAAAACCTTTCTAAAGTCTAAAAAAGAAAGCCACATACATCCAACTTTAAAATGTAGATGAATGTCACTTTGTCATTTATTACAACAAACTTAATGTACTTTTAAGGTAAACATGCACTTCAAACAATACCAATTGAAAGTGAATGTAACCTAAACCTAACTTAAATGTATAAAAACCTAATACTATAATTGAAAAACCACCATATAGGCCAGGAGCAGAGTCTTGAATTTGATGCGAGCGATTATAGGGAGCCAATGTAGCTTAATGAAGAGAGGAGTGATGTGTGCTCTCTTCGGTTCATTGAAGAACACTCTTGCCGTTGCATTCTGGATCATCTGTAGAGTTTTTTTGTGCAAGCAGGAAGTCCAGCTAGTAGCACATTGCAATAGTCCAGTCTGGAAAGAACAAGAGCCTGGACTAGGATCTGCGTAGCCTGCTCGGATAAGAAAGGTCTAATTTTCCTGATTGCGCATAGCGCGCACCACCGTCCTAGCCCTCTAGTCCAGAGTAGCCTACCAGTCCATCTATGTTTGTTGTCTATTTTATGGAATGTCTAAATTTTGACTTAGCTGAAGGACCTCCTGAATGACGCAGAACATTGAAGGCGCCAATGTCCGGTTGGATGGCTAGGACAGTGGTGCGTGCTATGCGCAATCCCACGCACAATCAAACAGGATGACGATGACGGCACGTGAGATACCAACAAGTGCGGTCTTGGACCTTGGATCTACACAAATCACATGGGTCACCCCTCAGAGGTCGGGAAATAGGGAAATCATTATTTAAACGGAAAAATCACATCCCTGAGTAGACTATTTGCGCTTAATAAATGGTTAATGTCATGGTGTATTGAACAGAAGCTGCTCTTTGTAAATTTCTCTCACTGAACTGTTAAAAATGTTACTGCTTCCAAATACATAGAGACTGTGTCTGTCCCCCGAATAATAAATAAAAAATAATAATTTAGGTAAAAGTCAGAGAAAAAAACATATTGTGATTAAACCTGAAGACAATGTAATAAATGAGCAAAACCAACTCATAAAGTTCGGGCTACTTAATATTAGATCGCTAAATTCAAAGTCAGTTATTGTAAATGAAATGATCACAGACAACAGTTTTGAAATACTCTGCTTTACTGAAACCTGGCTTAAACCAAATTTTCTTACCGTAACTCAGATACCAGAGCATAATTTAAATAATTTGAAGTGCTTGCGTTGAACAAATTGTTCCAAACAAAAGTAAAAAAACATTACTTTCTCTTACACTGGCTACTGTTTATAGACCCCCTGGGCCCTAAACTAATTTTCTGAAAGAGTTTGCAGACTTCTTATAGGACCTATAGGTTAACATTGATAAAGTGCTGTCGGAGATTATAATGTCCACGTAGATAGTGCTAATGATGTATTAGCAGCTGCGTTTATAGAGCTACTACACTTTGAAGTAACACAACACATCAATAGACCCACTCATCGATTTAATCATGCACTAGACTTGATTATATCTCACGGAGCCAATCTAACCAATATAGAAATTATACCTCAAAGCAACAATGTCACCGATCACTATCTTATAACATGTAAACTGCACTCATTATCGACAGGGTATAACAATTTCCTCGACTACTAAAGAACTTGTCGGATCTGACTCCTTTAATAACCTTACCAATAAATACAGAATCGCTCTATGAACCAGCAACATGGGCACTATTAGAGCCGGTCGCACCTTTGAAGGAAAAAAAGATTTATGAGAAAATCATAGCACCATGGCCCTAAAAAGAGAAATGTGTAAACTGGAGCGCAAATGGAAACAAACCCATTTAGAGGTCTTTAAAATTGCTTGGAAAATGATCAATGCAAACCGTTATAAAAAGGCACTAGAAGCAGCAAAGGCTGAGTACCTCCAAAACCTCATAAAAACAATCCACGGTTTTAATTTAGAACAGTTCCCTTTCAAAAGCTACGCTCTATGCTGCGTTTCAAACGCTATGGGAGAACAGTCTTTGTTGTGAAGCACGTGTGTCAAACACGGCAACATTTTTTGGCTTTAAATAACCTCGGCAAGTGACGAGGCTAATTACACCAGCTCCTGCAGGTTATAAATACCCATGATGCGGACGCGTCTTCAGGTTCTTTTGTCTTCAAGGACCGCTTTGTGTGTGCGTTGTGTTGTGAGGGAGAAATCTCCCTCTTTGCCGTCTTTGTTTTCAAACAAGTCTTTCATAAAAAGACATTGAAATACTTACACTAGTGTCCTAGCACTTTCTAAAAGGTTTCTTAGCCTAGTGTAAAACAAAATTCAATAAACTCATGGCTGACTCGGATTGTAGATGTGTTCCTCCCTGTGAGAGGATCCTTTTCCGATTTCGACAAGCATGAGTTTTGCTTCGAATGCTTGGGGGCTGACCATGCCGTCCAGGGACTTGAGGGAGAGTGTGAACTCTGTGAGGTCTTTGATTTCAGAGTTCTCCGTGCTCGGCTCGCCTTTTTTAAGCGAGACCGAGCCACCTCTTCCTCATCCTGGGGTTCGCAGTTTGATCTGAGGCACGGGAGACGGATCCATCCGCTTCTTCTGTGCATTCGCCGAACCGCGACGACCTCGCGCCCACTTCTGAAGCATGCCTCGGCACTTCTTCTGAGCGGGCGGGGGACGAGGCATCCCTTGTTTCTGCGGGGTTAGACAGCACCGCCTCGGGGCGTTCCTTTCGCGACATTTAGATGACTGAGGATCTACTCGGGGCGGTAACCAAGGCAGTCGACAGACTTAAGCTCGACTGGCCGCAGGAACAAGTGGCTCCCAAGGGTTCGAAGCTCGACGACAAATATCTGTCGGGTGGCCGGAGGGATGAGCCCCAAAATCGGGCTCTCCCTTTCTTTGAGGATCTCCACGGCGAGCTGTCACGCTCGTGGGAGAAGCCACACTCCTCTCGTGTTTTCGTGCCATCGACGTCGATTTATTCGACCATCGTTGGCTCGAAGGACACGGGGTACACGGCGATGCCCAGGGCGGAAGAGACGCTGGCTAGCTGTCTCTCCCCTGGGACATCGTCGTCCCTGAAAAAGCCTTCTCTTCCCACCAAGCCTTGTAGAGTCACATCTGCGCTGGTGGAAAAGGCTTTTCAGGCAGCGGGTCAGGCTGGTGCTGCCCTGCACACCATGGCGGTTCTACAGGCGTACCAGGCTGACCTGCTAGATGATGTCAGCACTGACGGGGTTACTGACGAAGCAGCGTTTTCAGATCTACGCTGCGCCACAGATTTGTCTCTCCGCGCAACCAAGCAAACGGCCCGTGCCATCGGCCGTTCCATGGGCTGCTTTGGTTGTTGCGGAGAGGCATCTGTGGCTGAACCTCACGGGCATCAAGGACAGGGACAGAGCCTTCCTCCTTGATGCCCCGGTCTCGCCATGAGGAGGCGTTCGTCAAATATTTTCCCTGTCGTGCCCAAGCGTCTGGAGTGTCGGCCACCCACTCCGGACCAGTTCCCCAGTCCCGGCCAGGCACACAGTCTCGGGCGGGTCCGGTCTACCTGAGGCGCGTTATCTCTTCTAAGAAGAAGATATCCTGAGACATGTGTGCCCGGGACTGTGGGGGTGTGCCCCCCCGGGGAGGGGTGCTCAAAATTCCAAGAGAAATTAGAGGCTCCTCTTCGGTACCCTCACAGAACCGCTTTGCAATCTCCGCAGCTACCAGCGTCTCGGGGATTAGCGGTTGCAAAAAAGCTAGATATCCGGTTGTCTCCTGCAACACTTCAGGATGCCGAATGTCTGGCATACCCCCAACAAGACGAAGTGTCGACTTTGATACCCCTTTCAGAGAAGCTGGCAGCGTGGAAACTACTGCCAGGTATCTCTCCATGGGTAGAAAGGACGCTACAGGATTTCAATTTGCATATCGCCCTCCACGTTTCAACGGCGTGGTCTCCACTTCCGTGCAACCGGAGCGAGCGCATCTGTTGACACAAGAATTACAAGCTCTGCTGGACAAAGGGGCCATAGAACGTGTTCCCCTATCAGACACAGAGTCAGGCTACTACAGCCGCTATTTTCTAGTTCCCAAGAAGGATGGGGGGTTGCGTCCAATTCTAGATCTTCGCGGATTGAACCGCTACTTGAAGATACTAAAGTTCAAAATGTTGACAATCAAGATGATTGTGTCTCAAATTCAGTGTCGCGATTGGTTTGTGACAATCGATCTCAAAGACGCATACTTTCATATAGAGATCTTACCACAACACAGAAGATTCCTGAGGTTCGCTTTCGGGGGCGAAGCTTACCAGTATCGGGTTCTTCCATTCGGCCTAGCCTTGTCACCCCGCATGTATACAAAATGCATGGATGCAGGATCGGGATGTCGTCCTAGCTCATCTCAAAGCTCTCGGGTTGAGACTCAACGTCAAAAAGAGCGTTCTTACCCCTATACAGAATACAACATATCTCGGGGTCATATGGGACTCGACCGAAATGCAGGCACAACTGTCTCCTGCACGTGTCAAGTCCGTCCAAAACACCCTGAGGAGCATCAGGTTAGGCCAGAAAGTGACAAATCATTACTTTCAAAGAGTTCTAGGTCTCATGGCGGCGGCTTCCACAGTGATACCTCTGGGCCTCCTGCATATGAGACCGTTTCAGTTGTGGCTCAGAGCCACGGGGTTTCATCCAAGGGCCAACCCCCAGAGGCATATAAGGGTGACGTGCCAGGGGCTTCGCACCCTTTCTATGTGGTTCAGACCTCGGTTTCTGACTTTAGGTCCCACTCTCGGTCCGTGTTGTTGTCGCAAGATGCTAACGACAGACGCATCCCTCACGGGTTGGGGTGCAGTCTTAGATGGCCGTCCAGCCCAAGGGATCTGGAGAGGTCACCTTCTCGATTGGCACATCAATTGCCTCGAAATGATGGCTGTATTTCGGGCCCTGAAATACTTCCTCCGGCAGTTACGAGGCTACCATGTCCTAGTGCGGGTGGACAATACTTCAGTAGTCTCGTACATGAATCACCAGGGCGGACTGCAGTCGCGCCACCTGAACAAATTGGCCCAGCAGATTCTGCCCTGGGCAGAGGGCAAATTCCTGTCCCTCAGAGCGATTCACATCCCGGGGCATATGAATGTGGGAGCAGACCTGCTGTCCAGACAAGCTGTGACAAACGGGGAATGGAAACTCCACCCCGAAGTAGTCAAACAAATCTGGGAAAGATTTTACGAAGCAGAGGTGGACCTCTTTGCTACGCAGGAGACAGCACAATGTCCCCTCTACTTCTCTCTGAGTCATCCAGCTCCCCTGGGTCTGGACGCGACGGCCCATACATGGCCCAGACTGCGTCTTTACGCATTTCCGTCTGGTCTTTTCAGACAAAGTTGGAACCTGAAGACGCGTCCGCATCACGCGTATTTATAACCTGCAGGTGCTGGTGTAATTAGCCGTCACCTGCCGAGTTTATTTAAAGCCAAAAAATGTTGCAGTGTTTGACACACGTGCTTCACAACCGGTCGAACAAAGACTGTTCTCCCATAGCGTTTGAAACGCAGCATCTCGTTCCCGCTTTTTCAGGGAACAGGGTTACAGCCAAGTAATCCGGGACGTTGCTAAACTAACAAATAAACAGACTTCACCTGACCTGGCTATATATACCTTGGTGGCAATGAATTCATGATTTATTTTACAGAGAAAGTAGAAAACATACGAGACAACATAGTAAAAACCCAACCTCCAAGTTTGTCTGATGAATTAGTATCAGACACTGCCCCAAAAAGAAAGCCACAGTGTTTTTCTCCCAAAAAACAGGAAGATTTAATAAAAAAATTTGCAACATCCAAACCTGCAACATGCTGTCATGAAGAGTAAGGATAGGATTCAGTAGCGAGTGTTGAACAAATAAAGTTGATTCGATAATGCCCCCAGGGCAGATAATAATGAGTCAGGTAAACCGAGAATAGAACTCTTTCGTTAAACAGTAGACTTTGCTGTAACCGTGTTCCTGTGAGTTCCAGTGTGAGAGAAACAGCAGTAACCCGGAAATATGACCGTAATCCAGGGAGTAAATTCCAGCACGAGAGCGCTAGTAACCAACCAGAAATATAATCCACAACAGCCTGGGAAGAATTCCACTGAAGACTCAAAACAGGAGAGAGGAGGCCAGACGCCACCAGAACACGTTAAGAACTGAAACAACCTGACAACAAAGGATAGAAAACTGAGAGCTTACATAGCCGTGCTGATGAGTCACAGCTAAATCCACACTGAAAAAAATTACTTTCTTTTTTTCTTGTTATCCAGTAAAATTGTCTACAAATTCTTGAATCAAGATGGATTTTCTTGATGAGCAAAATTACCTAAGAAAATAAGTCTTGTTTTAAGTAAAAAAATATGTAATTTCAGTGAATTTGTGCTTAAAACAAGCAAATAAATCTGCCAATGGGGTAAGAAAAATAGTTTTACCTTTTTCTTCTAACCAAACACAACCATACAGAGAGTGAGAATGAGTTAATGAACCCATGAACCGTGACAGCACCCCTCCCTCTATGAGCGCCTCTTGGTGCTCTCAAGGGAACCGACACGTTGCCTGTAATCATCATAAGGGAGTGATCCAGAATATCCCTAGCAGGAACCCAACTTCTCTCCTCCCGGCCGTAACCCTCCCAGTCCACCAACTACTGGAATCCCTGTCCCCTCTGTCTCAAACCCAGAATGCGTCTGACCGAATAAGTTGGCTCCCCATCTACGAGACACGGCTGTTGGGGAACCGGGACCGGCGGATTATAAAACACAGGCTTGAAAAGGTGGGGTGAATCCTCTAGGTAGACCCCTCAATTTCGCGAGCAGTCCACGTGGCCATCGGGCTAACAGGCTCGCGGAAACGGTCTCGCGGACGCCGCGCGGGGAAGACCCCGGATTTTTCGGGGGTCCGACGCCTTGGTCAACCGAAGGGGAGGGGGCCCCGAGCGGACCTGGGGCGAAAGCGGGCCCCCTCGCCCGAGGGGGTCCGGACGGGAGACGCGCCAAGCGAACAGCCCCCCAGCCGCGCTTCGGCGGTCGACCACAGTGTGGCGCCAAGCCCGTCCGCGGCCCAACTAAAGCCAATGGGGCTCGTCCCATTGGCGTAGTCCAGGGGTGGGCCGTCGGCGCTTCCCCCGGATGTCCGCGAACGTGATATTCATCCCACTACCCAACTATCTTTGGCAGGTGGTCCAGGGACCCCGTTTCCTCTCGCCGATTGGTCCCTCTTTTGGCGGGCGACGCCCCCCGACACGCCCCCCGTACCACCAAAGCACTATTTGTCCACTGACCAACTACTTTTGCCAAAGTGGTCAGGTGACCACGGGGGTCGACCCCCGCCCCCCCGTACCACGGAAGCACTATTTGACCACTTACCAACTACTTTTGCCAAGTGGTCAGGTGACCACGGGGGTCGACCCCCGCCCCCCCCCCGTACCACGGGGGCACTATTTGACCACTAACCAACTACTTTTGCCAAAGTGGTCAGGTGACCACGGGGGTCGACCCCCGCCCCCCCCCGTACCACGGGGGCACTATTTGACCACTTACAAACTAAATTTGGACATGTCCACCTGCAGTTTATAGTAATGGGCCACAGGTATTCAGTTGGTGGACACACTTTAGAATAATCTATATGCAATGAAGACCCTGTTAGTCTGTTGGTACACTTAAGTAGACATGCATATGTTAGCAGCAACTCACAGAGTGCTTTATTTTGCTTAAAAAATGCATTTTTCTAAACGGAGAAATGTCCACCTGCAGTTTATTTTAAAGGGCAAAACGTATTGAGTTGGTGGACACACTTTAGAATCATCTATATGCATTATGGACCCTGTTAGTCTGTTGGTACACTTTAATAGACATACATATGTAAGCAGCAACTCACAGAATGCATATTTATGCTTAAAAAATGAAGTTCCACGAACTCACTACATGTGGTCCATTCATATAAACTGCAGGTGGACACTTCCTGTATGACTTAGTGAAAAACGGGGCAAATGTCCACCTGCAGTTTATGAGAATAGGCAACACATATTAAGTTGGTGGACACACTTTAGAATCATCTATATGCATTATGGACCCTGTTAGTCTGTTGGTACACTTTAATAGACATACATATATTAGCAGCAACTCACAGAATGCATATTTATGCTTAAAAAATGAATTTCCACCAACTCACTACACGTGGTCCATATAAACTGCAGGTGGACACTTCCTGTATGACTTAGTGAAAAACGGGGCAAATGTCCACCTGCAGTTTATGAGAATAGGCCACACTATTAAGTTGGTGGACACACTTTAGAATCATCTATATGCATTATGGACCCTGTTAGTCTGTTGGTACACTTTAATAGACATACATATGTAAGCAGCAACTCACAGAATGCATATTTATGCTTAAAAAATGAATTTCCACCAACTCACTACATGTGGTCCATTCAAATAAACTGCAGGTGGACACTTCCTGGGTGCCATGTTTGTAGTCCTTTGTAGTTTTTCTTGATAATACTTTTTGTCCAATGTATTCATATATATGATTAAAGAAACACCTTATTCCCTTAGTACACTTTAATAGACATACATATGTTAGCAGCAACTCACAGAATGCTTATTTATGCTTAAAAAATGAAGTTCCACGAACTCACTACACGTGGTCCATTTATAAACTGCAGGTGGACACTTCCTGTATGACTTAGTGTGAAAAACGGGGCAAATGTCCACCTGCAGTTTATGAGACTAGGCCACACTATTAAGTTGGTGGACACACTTTAGAATCATCTATATGCATTATGGACCCTGTTAGTCTGTTGGTACACTTTAAAAGACATACATATGTTAGCAGCAACTCACAGAATGCATATTTATGCTTAAAAAATGAAGTTCCACGAACTCACTACATGTGGTCCATTCATATAAACTGCATGCGGTCCTTTCCACCTGCAGATTACAGTAGTAGTCCACACATATTAGGTTGGTGGACACACTTTAGAATCATCTATATGCATTATGGACCCTGTTAGTCTGTTGGTACACTTTAATAGACATACATATGTAGCAGCAACTCACAGAATGCATATTTATGCTTAAAAAATGAATTTCCACCAACTCACTACACGTGGTCCATATAAACTGCAGGTGGACACTTCCTGTATGACTTAGTGAAAAACGGGGCAAATGTCCACCTGCAGTTTATTTTAATGGGCCACACTATTAAGTTGGTGGACACACTTTAGAATAATCTATATGCATTATGGACCCTGTTAGTCCGTTGGTACACTTTAATAGACATACATATGTTAGCAGCAACTCACAGAATGCTTATTTATGCTTAAAAAATGAAGTTCCACGAACTCACTACATGTGGTCCATTCAAATAAACTGCAGGTGGACACTTCCTGGGTGCCATGTTTGTAGTTTTTCTTGATAATTACTTTTTTGTCCAATGTATTCATATATATGATTACCTTATTCCCTTAGTACACTTTAATAGACATACATATGTTAGCAGCAACTCCCAGAATGCTTATTTATGCTTAAAAAATGAAGTTCCACGAACTCACTACACGTGGTCCATTCATATAAGCTGCAGGTGGACACTTCCTGTATGACTTAGTGAAAAACGGGGCAAATGTCCACCTGCAGTTTATGAGAATAGGCAACACATATTAAGTTGGTGGACACACTTTAGAATCATCTATATGCATTATGGACCCTGTTAGTCTGTTGGTACACTTTAATAGACATACATATATTAGCAGCAACTCACAGAATGCATATTTATGCTTAAAAAATGAATTTCCACCAACTCACTACACGTGGTCCATATAAACTGCAGGTGGACACTTCCTGTATGACTTAGTGAAAAACGGGGCAAATGTCCACCTGCAGATTACAGTAGTAGCCACATATTAGGTTGGTGGACACACTTTAGAATCATCTATATGCATTATGGACCCTGTTAGTCTGTTGGTACACTTTAATAGACATACATATGTAAGCAGCAACTCACAGAATGCATATTTATGCTTAAAAAATGAAGTTCCACGAACTCACTACACGTGGTCCATTCATATAAACTGCAGGTGGACACTTCCTGTATGACTTAGTGAAAAACGGGGCAAATGTCCACCAGCAGTTTATGAGAATAGGCCACACTATTAAGTTGGTGGACACACTTTAGAATCATCTATATGCATTATGGACCCTGTTAGTCTGTTGGTACACTTCAATAGACATACATATGTAAGCAGCAACTCACAGAATGCATATTTATGCTTAAAAAATGAAGTTCCACGAACTCACTACATGTGGTCCATTCATATAAACTGCAGGTGGACACTTCCTGGGTGCCATGTTTGTAGTCCTTTGTAGTTTTTCTTGATAATTACTTTTTTGTCCAATGTATTCATATATATGATTAAAGAAACACCTTATTCCCTTAGTACACTTTAATAGACATACATATGTTAGCAGCAACTCACAGAATGCTTATTTATGCTTAAAAAATAAGTTCCACGAACTCACTACATGTGGTCCATTCATATAAACTGCAGGTGGACACTTCCTGTATGACTTAGTGAAAAACGGGGCAAATGTCCACCTGCAGATTACCGTAGTAGTCCACACATATTAGGTTGGTGGACACACTTTAGAATCATCTATATGCATTATGGACCCTGTTAGTCTGTTGGTACACTTTAATAGACATACATATGTAAGCAGCAACTCACAGAATGCATATTTATGCTTAAAAAATGAAGTTCCACGAACTCACTACATGTGGTCCATTCATATAAACTGCATGCGGTCCTTTCCACCTGCAGATTACAGTAGTAGTCCACACATATTAGGTTGGTGGACACACTTTAGAATCATCTATATGCATTATGGACCCTGTTAGTCTGTTGGTACACTTTAATAGACATACATATATTAGCAGCAACTCACAGAATGCATATTTATGCTTAAAAAATGAATTTCCACCAACTCACTACACGTGGTCCATATAAACTGCAGGTGGACACTTGTATGACTTAGTGAAAAACGGGGCAAATGTCCACCTGCAGTTTATTTAATGGGCCCACTATTAAGTTGGTGGACACACTTTAGAATAATCTATATGCATTATGGACCCTGTTAGTCCGTTGGTACACTTTAATAGACATACATATGTTAGCAGCAACTCCCAGAATGCTTATTTATGCTTAAAAAATGAAGTTCCACGAACTCACTACATGTGGTCCATTCAAATAAACTGCAGGTGGACACTTCCTGGGTGCCATGTTTGTAGTCCTTTGTAGTTTTTCTTGATAATTACTTTTTTGTCCAATGTATTCATATATACGATTAAAGAAACACCTTATTCCCTTAGTACACTTTATTAGACATACATATGTTAGTATCATTTCACAGAAGGCTGAATTATACCCTAAAAAGGGTTGTCCACCAACTCACTACACGTGGTCCATTCATATAAATTGCTGGTGGTCACTTCCTGCATGACTTGGCGAAAAACGAGAAATGTCCACCTGCAATTTATTGAATGGGCCACGTGTATGAAGTTGGTGGACATAATACTTATTAACAATGTTTAACTGAAAAATATTTATTTATGTTTCAAAAACCACATTATTCAATGAGAACACTTTATTGTTCGCATATATGTTGGTATCAAATCATTTAATGCTCATTTTGACTATTAAGATAGCCTCTTTTATGTTCAAGGCCTCATTTTCAAGCCTCATCCATTGAAATGAATGGGTTGCAGAGTAATATAAAAAATGATATAAAATACTTTTGGGCACCCACGCATTTGGCCTTTCATTATGTCGCTTGTGGGACTGTGACGCAAGTGACTGTGATGTTTGGGGTCTCTCGGGACCCTCAGGGCCTTTGTGGAAAATGTCCTTGTATACATTACATTTTCATGGAACACCTTCCCATGGTCTGTTCTATGAAGTCACTGACGCATACACGCGCTGTTATTACATTGCGTGCATGCTCCTAGGCCTGCTCTATGCACGATGCATTCGGTGACGCATACAGCTGCATGCGTCACGGTTTGATGTCATGCATGTATGCGACACGGTCTGCTCTATGCACGATGCATTCTACACGCATTCAGTGACGCATACACGCATTCAGTGACGCATAGACTCTCCCTATTTTGACCTTTTGACCCCTAAACAAAGTCACAAAGTCGCCCGACTTTTCCGCACGACCGGTGGATGATGGACGGTTGCTTGTGACCCGGTTTCGGATCGGTTGACCCTGTCGGGGCCACGTCCACGAAACCCATATGGAAAAGCCATTCAAATAAGCTATACGAGGAAATTTCCAGAAGGTCCGAGGGGTCCCATATTTTAGATTCTGGCCCGTCGGGCGGCCCCCGACAACATATCGAGAGCACATCGCCCTAGAGGATTAGGGAATGTTTTTTGCACCCAATCACAAGATTAAGCACAAGCCTTGTCTCTCATATACCACTGAACAGCCTTGTGAAGCTTTCAGAGTGGGGATGGGGGGTTTTCAGGAAAAGGTCTAAGAACTTTGGACATTTGGGGGATAAATGGGGGGCTTCTAGACAACAATAATCTGAAATATCCAGACCCTTCGGCCTATCGTTTCCCAACGGGAGGGCTTCCACCTACAATCTATGCCAATGCGTTTTCATTAACTGATTCGTGGACGACTCTCCCTATTTTGATCTTTTTACCCCTAAACATAGTCACAAAGTCGCCCGGCTTTCCCGCACGACCGGTGGATGATGGGCGGTTGCTTGTGACCCGGTTTCGGATCGGTTGACCCTGTCGGGGCCACGTCCACGAAACCCATATGGAAAAGCCATTCAAATAAGCTATATACGAGGAAATTTCCAGGAAGGTCCGAGGGGTCCCATATTTTAGATTCTGGCCCGTCGGGCGGCCCCCGACAAATATCGAGAGCACATCGCCCTAGAGGATTAGGGAATGTTTTTTGCACCCAATCACAAGATTAAGCACAAAGCCTTGTCTCTCATATACCACTGAACAGCCTTGTGAAGCTTTCAGAGGTGGGGGGGGGGGGTTTTCAGAAAAAGGTCTAAGAACTTTGGACATTTGGGGGATAAATGGGGGGCTTCTAGACAACAATAATCTGAAATATCCAGACCCTTCGGCCTATCGTTTCCCAACGGGAGGGCTTCCACCTACAATCTATGCCAATGCGTTTTCATTAACTGATTCGTGGACGACTCTCCCTATTTTGATCTTTTTACCCTAAACATAGTCACAAAGTCGCCCGGCTTTTCCGCACGACCGGTGGATGATGGACGGTTGCTTGTGACCCGGTTTCGGATCGGTTGACCCTGTCGGGGCCACGTCCACGAAACCCATATGGAAAAGCCATTCAAAAGCTATACGAGGAAATTTCCAGGAAGGTCCGAGGGGTCCCATATTTTAGATTCTGGCCCGTCGGGCGGCCCCCGACAACATATCGAGAGCACATCGCCCTAGAGGATTAGGGAATGTTTTTTTGCACCCAATCAAGATTAAGCACACAGCCTTGTCTCTCATATACCACTGAACAGCCTTGTGAAGCTTTCAGAGGTGGGGGATGGGGGGTTTTCAGAAAAAGGTCTAAGAACTTTGCACATTTGGGGGATAAATGGGGGGCTTCTAGACAACAATAATCCAAATATCCAGACCCTTCGGCCTATCGTTTCCCAACGGGAGGGCTTCCACCTACAATCTATGCCAATGCATTTTCGTGGACGACTCTCTAAACAAAGTCACAAAGTCGCCCGGCTTCTCTGCATGATCGGTGGATGATGGACGGTTGCTCATGTCTATATGCTATATGCGTGATGCATGCACGTGTGGTTATTTAAGCATGTGCATGCGTCACGGTCTCTTATATGCATGATGCATTCAGTGACGCATACAGCGCATGCATGTTTTACGGTCTGCTCTATGCATCACGCATGCAGTGATGCATGCAGGGCGAGCATGCGTGGCATTCTGCTCTATGCGCAACGCATGCAGAGCGCGCACGCTACACGGACTGCTCTATGCATGACGCATGCAGTGACGCATACAGCCCGTCACGTTCTGCTCTACGCATGACGCATGCAGTGACGCATGCAGTGACGCATGCAGGGCGCGCACGCGTGGCGGAAGGCCTTCCACCTGTCACCTATCCAATACGTTTTTGATAGGGGGTTTGTAAACAGGCCACTCTAATTAGACCTTTGAGGATAAACTGAGCGTTCTACAAGTTGTTGCTAACATATGTGTGTCTAATGAAGTGCACTGACTGAATAATGTGGTATTTGATGCATTTAAATGAATATAAAGGCACATTTTTGCTAATAAGTGGGTTGTCCACCAACTGAATACACGTGGCCCATACATATAAACTGCTCGAGGAACTTTCCCGCAAGGCCGGCGGAGGGTCCGACGGGCCCGAAACCTCACGGGCACTTGCGTCCCGGTCCCCCAAAAGACATACCGAAAGGTCAAAAGTCCTGGTCCTCCAGAAGTATTTTATAACCTTTTTAATGTAAACTAAAAAGCACAGTGATTTCAATGGCAGACACTTAGAAATGAGGGCTGTTTTAGCTATGTACTCATCCACTTTTAAACCCTTAAAGAAGAAGCCACGGACCCGAAACTGCAGGGCCTGATTCGGGGGTCCGTGACAGTGGTCGCTGAAAGGCTCGATGTCCTCTGACCTTAGAAACCTTGTTTTCTGGACCTTTGTTCACACCCTGACCTTCAACATATAAGATTCCCGATTTTTGTCAAAACTGAACATTTTACGTGCTGTTTCCTAACCTGTGTGTGTCTAAAAGAGTGTTCTCACTGAACAGTGTCGTTTCTGACACCTAGAAATGAATATATACACTTTAAATATTGTTAAAAAGCATCATGTCCACCAACCTACTACACGTGGTCCACTAATATAAACCACACGTGGACAGGCAATGCAAACACACTAGAAAATGGATCCATTTTCTAGGCAGAACACACTGGAAAATGGATTGCGTTGATATTGCTTTTTAACAATGTTTTAAAAGAGTCAGAAACAACACGATTCATTGAGAACACTCTTTTAGACACACATATGTTAGAAACGGCTCGTAAAATGACGAGTTTGACCTAAATTCTGTCATCTAATACGTCGAATATGATGTTGTCCACGTGCAGTTTATCGAATGGGCCAGGAATAAATGCTTGGTGGACATTGCACAGAATGGGCATTTTAAACGTGTAAATATTATTTTTTTGTTTTAAAAACCACAAAGCTCGATTGCCACGCCCCCTCAGACAAACATACGTCAGTCCCGAGTGGCAAAACGCAGGTTCTGGTAAAAGTAGTTGGGAAGCGGACAGAAAGTGGTTGGTGGTCGGGGGCGTGGCCATGGAAGGGTCTGCGGGGTCGAAGGTCAATCAAATCGGCACCCATAGTTGATCAGCGGACAAATAGTTGTTTCGTGGACGCTGGCACCCATGGGCAGTAAGCTGGCACCCGCCCCCCATGCAAACAAATGAGTCGTGGTACTCATATCATGTTGGAGGACGAGCGGGGAAGCCGAACTACATGGGATAAACCTGTGAGGGACGCATATGATGTTCGTGGACAGAGGGCTTGGGGGTCTCCGAGGGGTGCCATGGCGCGAGAGCGCCCCTAGAGTTGTCCTCACACCCCCTATCCGGGGCCAGCAGAAAAAGAAATGGTCTTACCACAGGGTAAGGTGAAATCACCCACTTCCCATTTAGATAGACGCTACGTGTCAGGTTTTTTCACACTACGATCCATCGCAACACTATGCGGCAAATGGCAATTTATTTGAATGGGACTTTTTCCACGAACCCCCTATTTGTACTTCCTCCTGTAAGACGGATGAAGTTTGAGGCGGACTGTCACTGGGCTAATGATCTTATTGACAGGAAACGGGCCTATAAATTTGGTGCAAGTTTATTGGAAACGGAGCGGAGAGGAATGTTCTTGGATGAAAGCCACACTTTTTGACCAAACGACGTAACCAGGAGGCTTCGACCGGTGGCGGTCAGCCTGGGCCTTGATGCGCGCTCCCACCCGGAGAAGAGTCTCACGAGTGTCTCACGAGCTCTTCTCCAGGAGTGACGGCACCTCTGGACAAAAGCGTGAGCTCGGATTCCAGACTGGGAAAAATCGGTGGCTGGTAACCTAAACTACATTCAGTGTTCGGCGAAGGATAAACGATGGGAAAAAAAACATGCAAGGGTGCATCTTGTCATCAGAGTAAGCGACTTTGGTTTTCTTAAAGTCCGGGTAAAGAGAATTATGGAAACTGTTTCTAATCACATTATAGATGTTAGAAATGCATTGCTGAAACACATTATAAAGACTCAGAAGTATGTAGTACTGAATTGTGGAGTTAACCATTAAACAGTTTTTCATCGATTCTCTGTTCAAAATTTTTTGGGCGGGGCTAAAATTTTGGATCAATGACGCAATGGATTGTCCGAGCTGGCATGGCCCCTCCCTTATCACTAGAGCGCCTAGCATCAGGTGTCTGCTCAATCATGAGCTCAGGATTGTAAGCTTTTCGCACACGCTTCAGGCTCTCACTCTGCCCACCTAAAGAAATCTCACACCAAATAACAAGCAAATGGTAACGCAGACCATCCTCAGGAAGCGCCCCACCTCCTGAATCTTCCTCTCTGTCTGCCCATTAGTCTGTGGGTGGTAACTTGATGAAAGGCTTACGGTCACACCAATGAGAGAAAAGAAGGCCCCCGGCCTCCCTTAGACACATTGTCCTCTGGAATCCAAAAGTACCAGAATACATGTTGAAATAGTTGCTCAGCAGTCTCCATTGCAGTGGGCAGACCTTAGAGGGGATCAGGATAGGAATCATTACAGAATTTAGAAAATCTATCAACAAGGACCAATGTACAGGTATTACCGGCTGAAAAAGGCAAGTCGATAGAAAAGTCCACTCCTAGGTGTGATCAGGGGCGTCGAGGTATGGGCAGAGGGTGGAGCTTTCCTGCTGGACCTGAGCTCTTGGCTATGGGGCACTCTCAAACCTGCGGACTTCTACTGTCATGCCAGGCCACCAGAATTGATTCTTAAGTAGCGAGAGAGTCACATTGGCCCCTGGGTGGCCAGTGGCTAAAGAAGAGTGGCGGACTGACTGGATGATGGCAGATTGACGACTTCTTGGGACGTTGAGGCGATCTGCTGGAAACCCTTGCAGAGTAGCGTTGGAAGCATTGGCTGAGGAGATTTTGTCAATGTAAAACCATTGGATGGGATTTTCAGAGGGAGTATGTGTTAAGGGTTAGATGCTATTACTTCTTGAGCATACATACTGTACTGGGTCGATAGGTGATTTGGAATTGGAATTGGAAGCGCATGAAGAATAATGCCCATCTTTGCCCAAAGGTTTCCCTTTAAGGAGATTGGTGAGTAGGTAGACAATGCTGCTCAAACTTTTGATGAAGCATTGGTAGAATTATTTTAAATTTATTTTTACAGTAAACTTTACTTACCTTTTTTAGCATAATTGTTTTACCTTTTTCACTTTCTTGATAATAAAGATGAGAGAGACAAGAATATCTCAGGTTGACAGAGAGGGATACAGGAGCAGGAAATAACCATGAGCCAGGACCCGAACTCGGGTCGCCCAAAGTGCCATTGCACAAGAATTCAGCTCACAGTCCTCTGGACCACTAGCGCCAACAAATCCCAGAAATTGTTGCAGTTCTTTTATGTATGTGGGTGTTGGCCAGTCTCAAATTGCGTTGACCTTCCCCTTTAACATCTGAATGCCTCTCTTACTGATGACATACCCCAGGAAGTGAGCGCGCGACTGCCGGTGATCCTTCACCTGCCGACCGTGCCGGGGGGGCCAGGCGCGTCTCTCCGGGGGCAAAACGCTCCGAGGCCAGCCCCGGACCCTGTCCGGGCGGCCGACCCAATCTCTCCGATTGCGACCTCAGATCAGACGAGACGACCCGCTGAATTTAAGCATATTACTAAGCGGAGGAAAATAAACTAACCAGGATTCCCTCAGTAGCGAAGAGGGAAGAGCCCAGCGCCGAATCCCCGCCCGCCCAGGGCGCGGGAAATGTGGCGTACGGAAGACCGATCCACCCCGGCGCGGGCCAGGGGCCTAAGTCCTTCTGACTGGGGCTCGGCCCGTGGACGGTGCGAGGCCGGTGACGGCCCCTGCCCCGCCGGGGCGCGGACTTCCCGGAGTCGGGTTGCTTGGGAATGCAGCCCAAAGCGGGTGGTAAACTCCATCTAAGGCTAAATACCGGCACGAGACCGATAGCGGACAAGTACCGTAAGGGAAAGTTGAAAAGAACTTTGAAGAGAGAGTTCAACAGGGCGTGAAACCGCTCAGAGGTAAACGGGTGGGGACCGCACGGTCCGCCCGGAGGATTCCTCCGCGGCGGTGCGCCGCAACCGGTTCCGGGTCGGCTAGGAAGGGTCGGGGGCGAAGGTGGCTCGCCCCCTTTACAGCGCCCCCTCGCCCCGACTTCGCAGCTTCCCCCGGGGCCGCGGGCAGTGTCTCTGCGCCTTCTCTCCCCTCGCAGGGAGGGACGGGGCCCCCCGCTCGGACGTCGACCGGAGCGGACTGTCCTCGGTCCGCCCCGACCGCGCCGGGCGGCCAGGGCGGGGACAGGCCTTCGACAAGGGCACACGGGGTCCGCGGCGAAGACGGCCACCCACCCGACCCGTCTTGAAACACGGACCAAAGGAGTCTGACGCGCGCACGAGTCGGAGGGTGCGAGAGAGCCCCCGAGGCGCAACGAAGGTGATGGCGGGCGCGGGCCCGCTCGGGTGGGATCCCGCCGCCACGGCGGGGGGCGCCACACCGGCCCGTCTCGCCCGCAACGTCGGGGAGGCGTAGCGAGAGCGCGCGCGACGGTACCTGAAAGATGGTGAACTATGCCTGGGCAGGGCGAAGCCAGAGGAAACTCTGGTGGAGGCCCGCAGCGGTCCTGACGTGCAAATCGGTCGTCAGACCTGGGTATAGGGGCGAAAGACTAATCGAACCATCTAGTAGCTGGTTCCCTCCGAAGTTTCCCTCAGGATAGCTGGCGCTCGTTCGCAGTTTTATCCGGTAAAGCGAATGACTAGAGGCCTTGGGGCCAAAACGATCTCAACCTATTCTCAAACTTTAAATGGGTAAGAAGCCCGGCTCGCTGGCCTGGAGCCGGGCGTGGAATGCGAGCGGCCAAGTGGGCCACTTTTGGTAAGCAGAACTGGCGCTATATATAACGGATAAATTGTGGAAGGAGCATTTTTCTGCTTTAAGGAAGAGTCTATGATCTCTGAGAAGTAAGGACATTTAGTGGGTTCGTGGGATTTTCGCAATGTTAATAAATTGCCATTGGACGGATAGTGGTGCGAAGGGATCGTAACCTCCAAAAGGACGCCCGTTTGCCTACAAGTAAATGGGCGAGCGGGCACTTTTCTCCTTACCATGGGTAAGTCAGCAAAATAGCCCACCAATGACGAAATGGACGCCTCTAGGGGCGCTCTTGAGTTGCAGTGGTCTCGTGAAAGACCCCTAACCTGGTATTTTTCCCACCTACCACCTATGTCATTACATATGGCCTCCCCCCCGCCCATGGAACCACTATTGTGCCCACTTACCTATTATGACCACCCCCCCCGCCCATGGAACCACTATTGTGCCCACTTACCTATTATGACCCCCCCCCTCGCCCATGGAACCACTATTGTGCCCACTTACCTATTATGACCACCCCCCCTCGCCCATGGAACCACTATTGTGCCCACTTACCTATTATGACCACCCCCCCTCGCCCATGGAACCACTATTGTGCCACTTACCTATTATGCCCCCTGGAACCACTATTGTGCCCACTTACCTATTATGACCCCACCCCCTCGCCACGGAACCACTATTGTGCCCACTTACCTATTATGACCCCACCCCCTCGCCCACGGAACCACTATTGTGCCCACTTACCTATTATGACCCCACCCCCTCGCCCACGGAAACACTATTGTGCCCACTTACCTCATATGACCCCCCCCCACGCCCGCGGAACCACTATTGTGCCCACTTACCTCATATGACCCTACCCCTCGCCATGGAACCACTGTTGTGCCCCATTGCCTCATATGCACCTCTAAGCTCCAACCCCGTGCCCACGGACCACATATTGTGCCCCCTGACCACATATGCACCTCCAGCATCGCTCGTGGAACCAACTTTGTGCCCGTGTGCCCTTTCGGCCCAATGTTGATACACGAGTACCGGCGAGGTACCGACATGCGACTGACAAAATTTGGTGTGTTCACACACCTGTGCTTTACGCACGTCAATGGGGGGCCCGTGCCGCTCCGCCATGTCGATTTTCGGATCGCTAGGGCATTCTGGGGGTTTATGGTGACAAGCCCGCCTGCAGTTTATGCGCATTCATGTTTTACGTGGCCAACTCAATGGAAGCCCATTCATTTCAATGGCTATTCATTCCGATGGCACATGGGCGTTGCCCCGCATGTCTCTGCGGGGTTCTATCGGCCCGAGCTCGACGTATGAGTACCGTCACTGTCCGACATGCTACAGACAATGCGCGGTATGCTTGTTAATGCGTTAATAGTTCAAGAGCTCAGCAAACTTATTCTTGCATATTGTACTCTAATGGAAAATGCATGAGTTTCAATGGGTTGAATGTAAAGTTCTTCTGGGAAGCTTCCTGTCGTTTGCTTTGGTCGCCTCAAAGCCCGCCTTTGATTTATGGCCATGCGTTGGCGTAGCGACTTCGTTGACCCGCTTCGAATGCGACGATTTTCGAGTATGTTTGTCGTCGGCGGCCCTGACGGAAGCCCCTGCGACGACGTTATCCTGCGACTTCGTTTAGGGGTCGCAAAGGCCAAAGAATCGTTGAGATGCACATTCCTGTTTACGCCTTGACACGCTCCTTTGCGATGCGAAGTTTGAATAAGATCTGAGAAAGTCGAAAATTATCGTCAAAATAACTACAAGGGTAACCCCTTGTATTTTTTTCGTCGAAAATTTTCGACTTGTTTGGATCTTTTCCTAAGTTGGGATCGCAAAGTAGCTGGTCGAGACGTGAACAGGAACGCACGTCTTCAGATCCTAGCCTGCCGCGGAGCAGAGATACGGAGGTCCCACCTCTGGCTTATCCCATTCGACGGCATAGCGGGTTCGTGGTCATGGGAATTCCGGGTCGGAAGAGTGTCCCTCATACTGCCGTGGGAATGGCGATCGCCGTAAAGTGCCTCTCGATGGTTTAGGATGCAGTTTTGCATGTGGGCTAAAGAGTGGTTTCATGGTCACAGAGCAACCGTAGTGGCTAAATGGACAGAATAGTGGTTTCATGGGCAAGTGTCTGTGTAAATTGCCATCGGGCAGAATAGTGGTTTCATGGGCACGCTTCCCTTGTCATCTATAGAGCGTCTGTGTAAATTGCCATCGGGCAGAATAGTGGTTTCATGGGCAAGTGTCTATGTAAATTGCAAACGGGCACAATAGTGGTTTCGTGGCCACAGAGCAACCGTAGTGGCTAAATGGGCAGAATAGTGGTTTGGGTGACATCGTCACCGAAAGGTGCATCGATATAAAACTTGTTTTACGGTGCTCCGGACGACGTGAAGGGCGAGTGGGATCGCTTCCGGGCCGGAATTCGAACGTCAGGGAGCCCATTATCTTGTATATACCGACAATAGTTAGTAAGGGGGCCAAATAGTGGGTCTGCGGGCCGGGGGTGTGTGGCCAGTGGGCCCACGTGACCCCTGCCTCTCCTGGGCGGAGTTTGACAAAATAGTCGGTTAGGGGGCAAAATAGTAGGTCTGCGGGCCGGGGGGGCGTGGCCTGTGGACCCACGTGACCCCTGCCTCTGCTGGGCGGAGTTTGACAAAATAGTTGGTTAGGGGGCAAAATAGTAGCTCTGCGGGCCGGGGGGGGGCTTTCCCTTGTGTTTCGTAATTGGGGACCGGGTCGACCCGTACGTGCACGGGCAATCTGTTAAGCGGCCATCGGGCCCATTCGAGTAAACCTGCGGCGGGCTGTGGAATATACCCCTGGTGGATTGTGACCGAACTGCAATTTTTGCCATTTTATGAGGTGAATGGAAAAGATTTTCCTGCGCGAACCACGAAGGTTTCAGCCGCGCGACCCGTGTCCGCACGACTCCCCGGCTCCCCTGGGACGTGCGGACGTTATCGTGGCACCCCCCAAAAAATTAGGGGGTCCGGCGCGCAGCGACCACCAACCCATTGCCCGGTGGCCATTTATTAAATGGTACGTGACGACCAATGGCCTAACGGCATGTTGTAGACTTCCGCAACGGTGACGATGTTCCTCTAGACTTCGGGAGTAGATAAGGATATTGTCTATTAGCGATGAGCGAGTACAGCATTATCAGTATCTGTATCTGTTAACCATATGAATTATCTGTATCTGTACTCGGACTGGGCCTAACCCGGAAGTGGGTGGGATTTAACCTGGAATTGGGTCGGGTTGTCTTGAGATGGGCGGGGCTTTAACCGGTATGTTATTTTAAGCATGCGATTGATATGGGTTGATCAGAAATTGTTATATTTATTGCTGATTAGAAAACTATTTACATGACAGCATCAGCATTGAGCTTCAGATCAATGGTTTTGATCACGATAACAAACGAACTATATACAGTTGCAATTATGAAGTAAAATGTAATGAACAAGAGTTTTCATCTCAACATAATTTTTATTTTATTTATTTTTCACACCAGGTATGTGTGTGTGTGTGTAGCTAATTAATTTGTAATATAGTTTTTTTATACCACTACTTCGAACCAGCAGACGGTTTAACAAAAAACAAAAAACAAAAAACTCTGATGACCGGCAGAGAGAGAGTGTGTGTGTAGCTAATTAATTTGTAATATAGTTTTATACCACTACTTCCTTAAAAAACTGGTTCGAGCCAGCTGACGGTTTAAAAAAGAAAAAAAAACTCTGACAGGCAGAGACGCAACGCGAGTCGCATTCTACCAAGCACCACGTCTAGACAAACCCCACTGGTTAATAAGTAAGTACTACAAACCGAAGTAAAAAACAAACCTGAAGCTGAAGAAACCCTAAACGTTAACGGAAAAGACCCGCGAACCTGAGTGACTGAGGGAGAGACAGAGAGAGAGAGCTGTTCTCTTGTGTTCAGACCAAACGCGAATGGCGCGTCCAGCGCGATCGATAGACCTACTTGTGGCGCGAATTGCGCGAATGACGCGAATTGCCCGAGTGACGCGAATCGCACGCGCGAATGAAGCGAGTAAACTCAAAATGTTTAAGCGTCCAACTATACGTGAATAGCGCGATTCATTCGCGTTTGGTGTTCTGTGTGTGAGTGAGCAGAGCGGGACACAGTCAGCAACACAATACATCTGTATCTGTGTAGGGGAGGGGCGGGGCGGGGCGCTGTGACTAGCCTATCACAGAACGCAGACACAGTCAGCTACCCAATGAGGATTTTTATTCAATCCGAGCACAGATATTGACTCGTATTACTCGTATGATACTCGTACTTGGCAAAAGTGCTTTATCCGCAGCCGAGTATCCGGCTCAACTCTATTGTCTATATATACCAGCACAAACTTGTTCAGGGAATCTCAGAAATACCTTATGCATGTAATCCTGGAATACGGAGGGGGCGTTTACCAGTCCATACAGCATTACCAGGTATTCATAGTGTCCTGTAGTTGTAACAAAGGCCGTCTTCCACTCGTCCCCCTCACGAATACAGATGAGATTGTGAACGCCGTGAACGTCCGGTATTGTGAAAATGGCTGCCCCACGAAGTTCTTCCAGTGCTGCTGGGACGAGGGGAAGTGGATGTCTGAATTTGACGGTGATTTTGTTATGAGCCCAGTAATCTATTGTATACAGTACATGGCTGCAAGCCTCCATCTATTTGGCCATGAAAAATATGCTTGAAGCAGCAGGGGCTGGATATATCCTTGGCTAAGTGCTCTCTCGATGTACCCTTCCATGGGACAAGAATATTATAGTCCATTTTTATTACTTGACGAAAATGTTAGTATCTTCTTATTACAGTTTTCATTATCATAAATGAATTCTGATTTAGTTATCATCTAATTTTCGTCAGGGAAAACATTTTGTCGATAAAAAAATGTTGTCACAGATTTTATCAACAAAATTAACCCTGCTGAATTGATCTGAAAGACCTGAACCATTCTAAGACCACTCCACAGACACCCATAGCCTTAAAGGGGCCAACAGGAGGAAGTGGTGGTTAATGGTGTCAAAGGCGGCAGATAGATCCAGTAGGATAAGAACAGATGAGTTTGAGGCAGCTCTTTCCAGTCTCACAGGTTCAATGACAGAGAGCAGCGCAGTCTCAATGGAATGACCGCTCTTGAAACCAGACTGGTTGCTGTCCAGGAGGTTGTTCTGGGTGAGAAAGGATGAGAGCTGGTTACAAACAACACGTTCAAGAGTTTTAGCAATGAATGGAAGGAGAGATACCGGTCTGTAGTTTTCTAACAGTGCAGGATTAAGAGTGGGTTTCTTCAGTAGTGGTGTAATACGGGCCTCTTTGAAGAATGTGGGAAATGTACCAGTGGTAAGAGATGAGTTGATAATGTGGGTCAGAGTGGGAACAACCGATGGAGAGATGGCCTGGAGGAGATGAGTGTGGATAGGACCGGAATGGAGAACCGCTGGCTTAAATCAACAGCATAGATTGAGTGATTTTGATCAAACTTGAGCTGTAATGTTTTGTCCTGAGGTCTGATAACATAGATGTAGCTATTGTAAAAGACCACCCATTGGCCCAACGACGGAATCCAATGTCTTGGTTGAAGGGATCTCGTGTTCTACTTCTCCTCAGTGATTTCTACATGAAGTTATTTAAGAACTGTTACAATTTAGTTCAATTTATATGACTCTGTGGTTAAGACCGATCTGACTCCAATTTCAATATAATATAAAATAACTTATTTGTCATTTCAAGTGTATCTGTTGATCAAAGTTAACTTATCTATAAATCTCAATACTTAAATATTTATTATTTAGAGTTATTCTTTCGATTGGGACCTGCAGTCGCACAAAGTCTCACGCCGGCCGGGTTCATGGATCTCACGGACACAAAACGGTCAGTTCCAATCTAGTCAGAGGTTGCCGGGTAAACTAATATCATTAAGTTTGGCCGCGATATGCTTGCTCAGAAACATAAAAATAGTTATTTTAGTCACGATCATGCAACTTGCTAGAAGAGATGATAGGTGGAAAGTTTATCATACCTGGTAAAATCGAGACACACAATTGCAGTGTGGGAAGTTCTGGTTACAGATCGAGTAACACAGCTGCAATGTGGGAAGTTCTGGTTACAGAAGCTACCCTGAGTCCTTTGCCAATGCACCTTATATACCCAGATGTAACAAAGCCAATGGTAAGAGAGAAACTTGGTTTGATTGTTTTCTCGTCACTGAAGAGAACATCAAATGAGATCTCAATCTACATGTAAACATGATTCCCTGAAGAGAGTCACACCTCTATAAGAAGTGTAGGTTATCTCCTAAAGTTAAAAAACTTTAATACACTCTTTATTATGTTTGAAGGAAAATAGACCCTTTTACCCATCGCACCATGACCTTTAAAACAATAACAAACATGATGATCAACACTTCATATATGACAATAAATGATATATACAGTATGAGTATTTTCTCAGTGATTAGAGCCTGAAGAGATGAAAGGGAGGGGAGACGTGTTATAAAAAGGGTTCAATTCCTGGGCATCAAACAACCCCTGAGGGGAGGGCAGGATATCATTCCTCAGGAACTAGCAACAAATAGTGTTTGATTGTTTTGTGTCCCAACATAAAACAAACTTAGGCTTAGTCCTTTTCCAGCAGTCTTACACTATGGTAAGATCCCGGTATAGCGCCACCAACTGGCAACAAGAAATATGCCACTTATATCTACCTACAGTAGGTACTCAACCAGAATGAGCCTTCCGCAGTCGCCGTCTGAAAGCATGGTCTGTCAAAACATATTAAACCATTAAAAATGAAACTGTTGATCCAGTTTACCAAATGAAAGCATGTTGTGAAATATATGCATTAAACAGGACGTGAAGAGATCTTTGGATAGCCACCAGAACGTCTTGGTTACGTATGTAACCTCAGTTCCCTGATGGAGGGAACGAGACGTTGTGTCGAGAACGACAGATGGGGTTCGCCCTTGAGAACCAATCAACTCTGACTACTATAGAAAAGGCCAATGAAATTTGGCGAATGAAATTTGGCAGCATTCATTTACCTCTTGTTCTGAAGAGCCTGAGAGCCTCTCACGACTGCAGCAGAATACTATACGTGTTTGTGGCATAAGGGACACAACGTCTCGTTCCCTCCATCAGGGAAATGAGGTTACATACGTAACCAAGACGTTCCCTTTCTGTCGGTCTCTCGACGTTGTGTCGAGAACGACAGATGGGGTTGCCTATGGAAAACGCCACAACGCTGTATCGCGTCACAATCTCTAGCGAAGCGACGGTAACAGGCCTGGACGTGTCAGCTCGATGCTTTCGCGAAACTGTAACCTTCTAGTGTGGTGGTCGGGGGGTTCCAGAGCTTTCTTGGAGAAAGATGGATACAGCCCTGACCGGTAACCTTTCACGGACGGAGGCCTTAGCTCTCTACTGGCGAGAGGCCATCCGGCTCGGGTTTACACCGGGTAAGCGCAACTTCCTTAATTAGGGATGCGCTGCAGAGGCCACCTCCTACCCGTGGGGAGGAATATGGTGGATATAGGTATGGTCTCGTCCTTGGAGGAGAACGCATGGAACGTGCGGACTGGGTAGTTAACCGCGAGGTGGAGGCCCACCTGGGGAAGCTCATGGGTTACCATGTGTGGGAACCGTTGCCATGAGGGTATATCAGATGGAACAGCCCACAGGGGGGGTGTTACTGCGTCCGATAGCACTAGGTCCGGTTAGAGCTATCTGTGATAGGTCATATGGTGTCCCGGCCTAAGGGGGAAGGCTGCTCTGCCCAGCCAACCCCAGGGGGTGCTTGCTTAGTGATGGATGGAATGCCTGTTCTTAACCAGTGTCTGGGTAAGAAGGAAGGTTGGTGAGGTACCAGTTTCTTAGCCATGTGTTTGGGTAAGAAGAAAGGTAGATAGCACACTGACCCAACCTCTTGGAGGGTGGGAAGATGCTTTCGCAGGCATACGCCCCCCCGGATGCCAGTCCTACATGTCGCCACGCAGGACGTGGGCTGACACCGGGTTTACGCGAAGGTTGTTAACCCTTGCGAAGATGTTTGGGCGTAGCCCAACCCGCAGCTCTACAAATGTCTGCTAGAGAGGCGCTTCTGGCCACTGCCCAGGAGGTGGCTATACCCCGTGTGGAGTAAGCCCTCAGTGGGCATAGGAGATTCTGAGATCGGAATGCCGTCGTAACGGCATCCACGACCCAGTGCCCGCCTCTGCTTGGAGACAGCCTTCCCCTTCTGCTGTCCTCCAATACAGACAAGGAGCTGGTCAGAGCTACTGAAGCCCTGCGTGCGGTCCAGGACACAACACGGATGGGGTTGGGTCTTCCTCCCCGATGGGGAGCGCCTGCAAGTTCACCACTTGGTCCCGAAGGGGAGTAGTGGGAACTTTGGGCACGTATCCGGCCTGGGTCTCAGGATAACGTGAGAGTTACCAGGCCGAATTCAAGGCAATCCGGGGACACAGAGAATGCTTGGAGGTCCCCTACCCTCTTGAAGGAAGCGAGCGCCAACAGGGGGGCCGTCTTACTCAGGTGAAGAAGATCGGAGCCTCTGAGGGCTCTTGGACCCACGTTAGGGTCCCAAGAGGGTATGGAGCGGAGATGAGGCGGATTCCCCTCTCGCGCCCCTTAGGAACCTGGTGACCAGGTCGTGTGCCCTAGAAACTTTCCATCAACTGAGTCGTGATGAGTGGCGATAGCGACTACATACACTTTCAGTGTGGAGGGGAGATGTTAGTCTCCAGTCTCGTAAGAAGGACAACACAATCCTGATCGAGCACCTCAGTGGGTCTTTCTCGTTGAGAGAGACACCAGGACGAAAAGAGGCGCCGTCTAGAGGCGTGTAACCGCCTAGTAGATGGGGGCCCTAGCCTGGGGGATGGTCTCTGCCGTAGAGGGGGAGTAGCCATCTCAGGATCTTCTCGTCCCGTCTAGAGACCAGACATGGGTGTTCCAGAGGTCTGATCTGGGATGCCAGAACGTGCCCTTCCCCTGAGGGAGCAGGTCCTCTGTCAGGGGAATGGTTCAGGGGGAGTCGCTCCAGAGCATCAACTCTGAAGCCAAGTGTGGTTAGACCAGTGCGGTGTAACCAATAACACTTGGTGCTCCTCTTCCCTGACCTTGCACAGTGTCTGTGGAAGGAGGCTCCTGGGGGGGAGGTGTGTTTCCGCCCGTCCCGCGGTCAGCTGTGCGCCAGGGCATCCGTGCCGAGGGGGGGCTCGGTCAGGGAGTACCAAAGCGGACAATGGGTGGTGTCGTGGGAGGCAAAGAGGTCTATCTGTGCCTGTCCGAACAGCACCCAAATGAGCTGGACCGGGGGTGGAGTCGCCACTCTCCGCAAGGCGTATACTGACGAGAGAGCGTGTCGGCTGTCTGGTTCAGTTCGCCTGGGATGTGTGTGGCCTGCAGGGAGCGGATCACCTGCTAACTCCACAGGAGGAGCAGGTGAACCCCCGCTCGGAGGAAGGTCATGGAAGACCAAGGGGTTAGGGTGCGTCGGCAGCAGGGCGTCATCACCATGCGCCTGCTGCCGGTGTGCCACGCTGTCCTCGGAACTCGACTCTGTAGCCAGTGTTGGAGCGGTCTCATGTGCATCAATGCCAGGACGCCATGCCAGGAGCCTCTGAAATTGTTTCAGGGGGACCGCCGACTGCCTGAAGTGTTCCAGGCAGTTCAACACTGACTGGGCGCGTGCTGCGGACAGCTGCGCCGTCATGGTGACAGAGTTTAGTTCCATACCGAGAAAGAGGATCCTCTGCACTGGGGAGAGTTTGCTCTTTTCTCGGTTGACCTGAAATCCCAATCGATCTAGATGCCGGAGCACCAGGTCCCTCTGTGTACACAACAGATCTCGCGAGTGTGCCAAGATAAGCCAGTCGTTGAGATAGTTTAGTACCCGCACACCGTTTTCCCGAAGTGGAGAAAGGGCGGCTTCCACGATCTTTGTGAAGACCCGTGGAGACAGGGACAGACCGAAAGGGAGGACTCTGTACTGATATGCCCGCCCCTCGAACGCGAACCGTAGGAACGGCCGGTGTCGGGGAATCGAGACATGAAAGTAAGCGTCCTTCAGGTCGATTGCCACGAACCAATCCTGACACCTGATAGATGTCACGATGCGCCTCTGCGTGAGCACCCTGAACGGCAGCTTTGTGAAGGTGCTTTTCAGGGTACGCAGAACTATGGGGCGCAACCCACCATCTTTCTTGGGAACGATGAAGTGCGGGTCGTGACCCACTGAACATCTTGGTTTTGAGGGACAAACTCGATGCCTGTTTTGCCAGAAGGGTGGTGACCTCTACCCGAAGTACGGAGGCGTCCCTGCCTCTGACAGAGGGAGAGATGATGCCCCGAAACTTGGGAGAGTCTCTGGCGAACTGGATCGAGTAACCAAGACGGACCGCCCTCATTAGCCAGCGAGACAGTGTGGGCAGCTCTCCTTGGTGACCAAGGGGACGGTCTGCTTCATCATTCTCACGGTGGGTGGTTCGTCGGCTGGCGGAGCTACCATTCTGTCGCGGGGGGTCCCCGGAGGGAAGGTTGGCTCCGCCTTTTTTACCTGCCTGGCGGCACCGCTGCACGCACTGTCGGTTTGAGAGTGGTGGCAGCTGTCGTGTGTGTACGACCCAACGCCTCGCCAGGGCGTAAGGTCGGGTCGCCGGGCACAGTCCAGTGGAGTGTGCGATCGGCTGCAAGTACACCCGGGGAGAACGGAAAAACTCTGCGAGTAAGTGGGCGCCAGGCCCTGAAAAGGGCCCGGCCTTGGTGACGAGGCAGGAGCCGTCCCGTACCGACCGATCAGAGCCGTGGCTGTGAAGGTCGGGCCCGATGTTGTTCTCCTTGGGGTCTTCCCGTCAGTGTCCCTTCTCGGGAGAAGGTTGCTGATGGGGTGGAGGTTTCCCCCTCGACCTCCGCTTCCGGGGGCACGGAAACCGGAGCCGATGTCGAAGGGGTCCTGGGTTGCCGGGAAGCAGACGTCACGCGGGATCTCGGAGGCCTAGGCGGCCGAGTCACGGCGTGAAAAAATGTGGCTAATTGCCACTGTCTGCTTCACCGTCAAAAACTGCTGAGCGCAGTCCTCGACGGTGTTACCAACAACCCACCCTGCGAGATGGGTGCATCAAGAAAGCGGACTTCCTTGGTGTCACTCTTCTGCGCAAGGTAAAGCCGGGGGTGACTCTCCTGGACCACTACCGTAGACATCGTCCGACCCAGGGTCCGTGTCACCGCCTTGGTCGCCCATAGAGCGCTGTCAGCGGCGGCACGGACATCCTGCATTATACCCGGGTCGGTCTTACCCCCGTGGAGCTCTCTCAACGCCTTGGCCTGGCGGACCTGCAGGATGGCCATGGCATAGAGAGAGGAGGCAGCCTGGCCCGCGGCATCGCAAGCTTTCGACACCAGTGATGCCGAAGTCTTACGCGCTTTGGACGGTAGGCGTGGCCGATTCCCCCCTAGGTGGTAGCCGTCCGCGGCACAGGTGCACTGCAGGCGGACGTTCCACCCGGGGGATCTCTCGACGTAGCCTTGGCTGCCCCACCATCGAGGGAAGTAAGGGAGCCGGAGCTGGTTTCACTGGAACGGTCCGTGAGTGGAGCGCTCCAAGTTTTACACAGCTCCTCATGCACCCCCGGGAAAAACATGGCACCCGGGGTGGGCGCGGTTTGCACCGCGCTCCGACCTCAGGAACCACATATCCCCGGGTTAGCACGGATGACATCACTTCTGCTTCCTCTCGACCGCTGGGGGTGGAGCTCGGATTCGTCAGAGTCGGATGCCAATCTCCCTCCGATGCTGCGAGCAACATCTCATCTACGTCACACATCGTTTCCGAGTGTGTGCCTGAGGATCCGGACGGTATGCCACCGCCGGTTGGGGAACGTTCAGAAGAGCGAATCGGGGTGCGATCGGCCCGTGAGCACTTGGCTGGCGGGTTTACGTTCGCAGAGTTCCCCATATCACTAACGCTGCTAACGTGGGTGGTCATCGGGGCCGTAGCCACAGATGTCACGCCCGGGTAGCAGACGAAATGGTGGCTGGTTCCCGTAGGAAGACAGCCACCTGTGACCGCAACTTCTGAATGACAATCTGCCCGCAGTGCGGGCAGATGTGTCAACGAACGCTGCTTCAGTGTGCTGGACGCCCAGACACCTAATGCAGCGATCGTGTCCATTGTCCATCCCCCTCCTCGATGAGGGTGCCGCACCCAAGAGAACAGCGGGACGTGCCGCACCCAAGAGAACAGCGGGACATGCCGCGCTGGAAATTGCTCAGTCCTGAAAAGGACCTTTTAGAAAAAATCTCTATCACCTCCGGAACCGCCGAGACGCCCAGGGGAAGGTCGCTGCAGGTAGGGACGATCCGCTGCTCTACGTCGTAGATCCGGCAATGTAGAAGAAGAAGAATTCATTGAATTCGTTCTGTTCGTAGTCATGAGCGAAGGCTCTGAAGAACAAAAGGTAAATGAATGCAAATTTAATTCGCCAAATTTCATTGGCCTTTTCTATAGTAGTCAGAGTTGATTGGTTCTCAAGGGCGAACCCCATCTGTCGTTCTCGACAAACAACGTCGAGAGACCGACAGAAAGGGAACTGCGGGTTAATTAAACATTAAAGAAACATTGTTTCTTTCATTCTTTCTTTCTTTCTTAGTTTGACGCATCATGCTGCTTATGGTTCGTTTCAGAAACTACCTTTTTACCATTAGAAAGTTAAAACTGATCATAATATTAAATCGACCAAGCAAGCTATGGTCAATGCAGTGTGAGGCAAGACACTTGCGAATTTAGCAGGTATCTTTCTATGTGAATTGTAACCAGGAAGGCGGGACGATAGCTGTGAGGGAATGAGGCGGGACGATAGCTGTGAGGGAATGAGGCGGGACTCACAGAGGAGATCGGGAGCATATGAGGACGAGCGATAGGACTGCTGAGGAGAGAGGACCGGGCCCGGACATGTTTTTAGTTGGCCGTGAGCCAGAGCCTGCTGCCGTCCGCCGTTAAAAAGGGGAGGAGCAGGGAACGGGAAACTCACTGCCGACTGCCTTCAGCCAGAAAGGCCATCGCCAACCACCAGGAGGCGGAGGAGGATCGGGCCGTCCACCGAACGTAAGGCACAACCGAATAGCACCGCGAGTAAGAGCCTCTTCATGCAATTCACATGAAGCAGCATTTAAAAGTGGATTTCTAGTTCAGTTTAAGCTTAGGAAACTACAGTATATGTATGCAAAAATGTATATCAAGTTTAATTAATGATCGGAAATATGTTGTTTAGCTGTGATTTTGCCAGCGATTTTAGAAATGAATGTTGTCAGGGTATACTTTCCAGTTATCTGAACCCTAAACTTTAAATGCCTTTTAATATTTAGCTCTTTGTTACTGCTCACACAACCTTCATCAACCTCCTACTGCAGGAAGAAATAACCTTAGAAACAGTGTCTATTGAGAAGTTGCATACAGTGGGGTGAAAAAGTAACACTGCAATCAAGCGTTTGCTAAAGTTTTTCACATCGCTGTGGAGGAACTTTGGCACACTATTCTTTGCATAATTGTTTTAATTCAGCCACATTAGAGGGTCTTCGAGCATGAACAGCCACATCATTTCAATTGGATTTAAGTCAGGACTTTGACTAGACCACTCCTAAACCTTTATTTTAATTGTTTTAGCCATTCAGAGGTTGAATTGCTGGTATGTTTGAGTCCACACATGAGTCCATGGGGGGTAAATCCAAAGGGATTGGGAATGGGGGGAACAGTCTTAGTCCTAGGGGGAAACGCCGGCTGGGACGCCGGTTGAAACGCCGGCTGGACCAGACAGGGCACCGGCTGGAACGCCGGCCGGACAAGGTTTGGGGCCGGCTGTAAGGCCGGCTGCAAAAGGCTGGTGACCGGCTGAGTCACCGGCTGGAAGGCCGGCTGGGACGCCGGCTACTGGACCGGACTGGATTCCGGCTGGACTGTAGGCTGAGTCTCCGACTGGACTGGAAACGCCGGCTTTTTCCGAACCACCGGACTAGTGGCCGACTGCATCAGAGCAGTGGGAGACAAGATAAAGTTCTACGTCGGAGGAGTCTACAGACGTCATCCACGAAGCTCTCCTCTAGGGTCATGGATTCTTGCACTTCCTCCCTGAAGATAGAGGCAGGGGCGCATCCAACTCCCTGGTAACCTATGGACAGGGCCTATGCAAAATAACTTTATATTACTATGTGTTGTTATCTCTTACTGGTTAGCTGTTTAATAAATGTTCATTCTATTCTAGGTGTTATCAAAAGTCCTGAGTTTTGAGATCTTAGAGAGCGTGATGGGTTGTAATAAGATAGAAGCTCTGTTAAGTAGGTAGGGGCTAGACCGTTTAGGGCTTTATAAGTAATTAAAAGAACTTTAAAGTCAATATGATACTTAATGGGTAACCAGTGAAGGGATGCTAAAATTGGGGTTATGTGATCGTATTTTCTTGACCTGGTTAGAACTCTGGCAGCTGCATTCTGAACTAACTGTAGTTTGTTTATTGAAGATGCAGGACAACCACTAAGAAGAGCATTACAGTAGTCAAGTGTTGAAGTCACAAATGCATGAATAAGCTTTTCTGCGTCAACATAAAATATTTTTTACTTTGGCAAAATTTCTAAGGTGGAAGAAGGCTGTTTTTGTGATATTTGAGATGTGATTTTTAAATGACAAGTTGTCCTCTAATATAACGCCTAGGTCTTTAAATGTATTTGTTGGAGTAACAGTGCAGCCTTCAATTTGCAGGTTATAATCTGAGGTATTCTGTTTACGTGTTTTTGGTGCGATAAGTAATATCTCTGTTTTGTTAGAGTTTAAAAGAAGGGAATTACTAGTTATCCAATGTTTTATATCTTCGATGCACTCTGCCAATTTAGATAGCTGAAAGGAATCATCTGGTCTTGATGAGATATATAGCTGAGTATCATCTGCATAACAGTGGAAGCTAATTCCATGTTTTCTAATAATGTTGCCCAGGGGCAGCATGTATATGGAGAAAAGTAAGTGTCCTAAAACCGATCCCTGAGGTAATCCATAGTTTACTTGCGTTAGATTTGACGATTCCCCATTTAAATGGACATATTGATATCTGTCTGATAAGTAAGATCTGAACCATTGTAGTGCCTGTTCCTGAATACCGGTATATAATTGTGTAAACGATCTAAATGTATTTTATGGTCTCCAGTATCGAACACAGCACTAAGGTCAAGCATGACTAGGAGTCAGATGTTACCTTTATCTGATGCTATAAGAAGGTCGTTTGTAATTTGAACGAGCGCAGTTTCGGTGCTATGATGCGGTCTAAAGCCAGACTGAAATTTTTCGTGCATGTCATTATTTTGTAAGTAAGAGCACAACTGAGTGGACACTACTTTTTATAGTATTTTAGACAAGTACGGGAGATTTGAAATCGGTCTATAGCTTCCAAGTTCACTGGGGTCTAAGTTTGGTGTTTTGATAAGAGGCTTGATTACAGCCAGTTTAAAGGGTCCTGGGACATGGCCTAGATTAATTGACGAGTTGATAATGTTATAAATGGGCTCAATTGCAACAGGTAGTAACTCTTTTAATAATTTAGTTGGACTGGGGTCTAATAAGCATGTTGTAGGTTTGGATGTTGCAATAAGTTTAATTAAATCTTCCTGTGTTATAGACGAAAAACTTCTCTCTACCGCTTATATGAGATAAGCAGCACATGCGCGCAAGCCGATGTCCGCCAGGTCGGATAATAATATTTTCAACTCGTTTTTATAAGTTGATGAAAATGTCAGTATATTAATTACAGTTTTCGTTATCAAGCATTAATTTATATTTAGTTTTCGTCTCATTTTCGTCAAGCCTCTCGACGGGACAAATACTAATGTGTTCTCTCTTTCCCAGACTGCAGTGTGTGACCGGATACCCCCACGACGAGCACCCCACGGACTCAGGAGCGGACACAGACACCACACCTCGCACCACTGGGAGAAGGAACCACAGCACCCACATACTCACCACTTACATTTAATAAAACCCACCCTTCGAGGACTTGTTATCACCCAGATCCTTGTCGTGTATTTTTCCACCCCGCTACAGTTAACAGTAGGTGTTCATCACTAATGCAAATGTGGAGCACATCAAGGGCCCTTCGTCCACTGATCTGGGCTATAACCACTTAACAGCATCTTTCTTAATACTTAACAGTATTTCTTGTACATCATGAGTGATATACTTATTTCATAAGACTTTTATTTACAAATAAAACTTCTTTACATTGTCAGATCACTGTTTTTCTGACAATATCACAAGAATAATCATGTTAGTTTTTGCAGGTGTAAATGGGCAATAAATAATGAAACAGTCGTCATTTGTCTCTGTGGTCTTCTGTTGTCACCATGTTTAAACGTGCAAGTTCATTACAGATCGTAAAAGGTTTCTGTGACTGCTAAATGAAAGACAACAAACCAAACCCTTTAACAGAGTGTTTCTCAACTTCAGTTCTGGATGGAATAATAATCTGGTTTGATTATTTATGGTAGTCATAATAAACATTAATAAAGCAAGATGCCTCTTGATGCAAGATGGATTTATGGTTTATTTAGACTGCAAAGATAAAACATACATTTGAAATATTGTAACAGATGTGAAGGGGAAGGAGACTTTAGGTAATGTCAGGTTTTTTTGACACCTGTGTGTCCTCACTCAGATGGCGCTATTGCAACATGTGAAATGAAAGTTAGATGCAAAAACTGAAAGCAAAAGCTGACTTGATCCGCAATCTCTTGTGATTGTTTTTGAGGAACAAAGGAAGGGAAAACAGCATGTGAGTACTCTGCATTTTACAGCATTAACAGACCATAACATGATCACTGTCTTATAAAGTGTCACCATTCTAGTTTTTAGTAACAAAATGTCCTTTACTTACTGATCAATCCTGTTCAGAAGATGGCAGCCTGTGTTACAGTGTAGGATTGAGAGCATTTGTACAATTTGTAAAGTATTTTGAAGAGCTGCAGCTTTATTTTATGCGCTGTATTTATGTACAGTTATTGAAACAATTTGGTTGTTGGAGAAACATCACAAATTATTATTTCAAGACAACTCTGCTTACCTTACAGAGCCTGACATCAGCAACAGACAAGGATCATGGGATGTACCTGTAAGTTATGATTGTTGCAGTGTTTACAAGGCCAAACAGTAGAGCTTGGTTAAAACATAATGAATTAGGAACTGAAAAAAACACATTTATGTTTGTTTGTTTGTTTTTGAAGTTTCAAAAACTACCTACAGACTCCAATAATCAAATATTTATTTTGCCCAACAGGCAGTGTCTCAGTGCCAGAGAGAAGAATTGTCCTTCTCGGCAAATCAGGAGATGGCAAAAGCAGCGCTGGGAATACAATTCTTAGAGAGAAAACATATTTACCACTAAAGCTTCAGCTTCGAATGCTAGAGTTGCCTATCAAAGAGGAGAGAGGAAGGTTTATGGAAAAAAGATCACAGTTATCGACACACCTGGAGTGTTTGATGCAGATCGTGATGAGGAGAGGACAAAATCTGAAATTGTTAAATCTCTGATTGAATGCGCTCCGGCGGTTGATGCCGTTATCATCGTTCTTAAGGTCGGAAGATATTCGAAACATGAAAACGAGGTGGTACAATACCTCCTGAATATACTGAAAGATAAACGTGTCTTGACACACAGTGATCTTATTCACCCATGGAGAACAACTGGAGGGGAAAACCATTGAAGAATTTATGAAGGGCTGTTCAGAGCTACAGGCGTTTGTTGCTAAATGTGGAGGTCGCTGTTACGTCATCGACAACAAATACTGGAATAAACGTAAGCGGGGGAAAAAGAGCAACAGAGTTCAAGTGAAAAAACTGCTGGAAACTATCGATGAGTTGGTGAAAGGAAACGGCTGTTACACCAATGAGCTGCTTCAAAAAGTGGAGGAACAGATTCAAGAGGAAGTGAAGAATATGACAGAAGATAATGTGCATCCAGAAGTGCAACAAGAAAAAGCGAAGAAAATTGTTTACAACAAAATTATCAATGGGCTTTTAGGAGGAGTAGTAGGTGCCCTGGGCAGCATTAATGTTTTAATACCTTCACTTAAGTCTGCTTTAAATCTATATGCATCCCTAACTCAAGTGGGCTTTGCCTCTGGTCTCGCTACTGGTGTTTTTGGAGTCATAGGTGTTGTTGGTGGTGTTGTTGGAGCAATCACTGGATGGAATGCAACAGAATAATGTCAATATTAGTCTGATGCAATAGCAAAGGTATCAAGGAATGCATGAGGGCCTTGAGGATTTAAGATGAGGAAGGCAGGAGAAGTGTCTGGTCTTACTAGCAAAATGGCAAACTTACATTGGGTGAAACAAAACATTTAATTTCTCAAGCGTCTAATATGACATTTTTATATCAAATCATAAATAAATACATTACAAAATAAATGTTTATGACCAAACACATTGATAAAACAGACTGTAATATATGACATGCAGATGCATATTTAATTTTTTTCATTGCACACCTGCTTATTTAATCTTAATGGGTCTACTCTATATATAAGAATTGTTGTGTAACAATAATCGCTTTTTAATTGCCAGTTTGTGAACAGCTTGTAATAAAAATTGTATGTGTGCTCCCGAGAACCCTTCTTGCATTGTATGACATATAAAATGAATGCTTATTATGTTCAGTATAATGCCAGAATAGCCATTATGCATTGTAATGTCAATATGTGATACAAAGAAAGGGATTCATTCAAACGATAGTTCGCATAGTCAGATCTATATAATCATTTTCATTGAAAATATTGTCATCTGCAGAATTTATCTGAAAGTGTATTTTTCTTCAATTAATATGCAAATGTATATATTGTTAACATTTGTAACATACTGTATAAGCTCAAGAAAAAGACTATATTACATTTGAATAGGCACAAAAGTCAAACAAGCATGATTTAGTCTTTTGAAAGAATGGAAACAAAATGAAACATGAATGTATACATATGCATCCTATTCTGGATACTGTGTGAAAAAACAAACAAACGCACGCACACTCACACCTAATGCACTGCTGTAGCTCAACTTTCCTGTTCAGTTCCTGTGTGATAACTGTTGTGTTTAGTTTCACTTTCATTGTGTCACGTGTTTTGCAGGAATCAGCAAAGCAATAAAAAAAAAAACAGACCGAAAACAAGCTGCACTGCAATCCTCAATCTGTTTTTATATTGAAAAAAACAGTTTAGTTCGCTTCGTAAAATAAGGGATAGTTTTATATTCATATTTAAAGAACGTTTGCAATTGTGTTATTCATATAACAAAATTATACACAATTGTATTATACATTATTTTTTTAACAGTATCTCTCTTTCAAAAATAAATGATGAATGTGTTTTCTGAAATTATGAGGTTAAATTATTACAAAATAATTACAAAATTCATATTACCTGTAACCAGCCATGTTGTAAAGGAAAGGAGACAGCGATGCATCAATCCTGCTGTAACAGTTGTCTTTAGTTTGGTTTTTGTCTCTGTGTTCATTATTAGTTAATTAGTCCCTCACCTGATTCTGTTCTACCTGATTATGTTCCTTGTTATTTAAGCCCTGTTATTTGCACCATTCCTTTGCCCGGTATTAATGGTGTTTATGTGCTTGTGTGTATGCTCCTTGTTTCATTAAAAGTACCCCTTTTGGATAACCGCTCTCATCATTCGTATTTAGTCACACAGCGCACCGTTACAGAATACCGGACCTAAACAGAAAGAAGCGTGTTTTTCCCATTTTTGTTTTTCTTTGTACCCTTATAATGGATTTACCCGCCGTCCAGCTCTCTTCCTGGAGCAGGGAGACCGTCTGCTGGAAAGTCATACTCAGGACTTTTTAGATCTGGTGTGCCTCACAGACTTCCCGGATCGCTCTTTTTACCACACCAGCCTGAGCGAGTTATCGAAGGCACGCCTTCCAGCGGACGGTACCAAGGAAAACTTTGCCGCTTTTGTGGAGTGGGTACTGGAGAGAAATGAACTGTTTTTCTTCGCCAATCCCGCTGAGGATATCTCCAGTCCCACTCCAGAACCAGAGACCAGCCAGCCATCCCCCCGCTGCACGGAACTTCAGCACGAGCCTACCGCGTATGGAGTTTGCTGCTGCGTTTGAGGAGCCATCGCTGAACGGAGCGACAGAGTTGATCATCGCCCCAGAACCCGAGCACGACGACACGTCTGACCAGGTGTGTGAGCCGGCTACACCGAGTGTTGCCGTGGGAGTCCTCGTGGACGTCGAGGGGCTAGAGGGAAGCCCCGCCCACACTCCCACTGCAGAGGGTGAGCTAATACTGGACTCTGACATAATAAACTGTGCTAATGGATTGTATTACTGGCTGCTCCCACCCCCACTGGTCCCGCCCAGCACCTCCTCATCTCCGCTGGTCCGGCCCAGCACTCTTGCAGCAGCCAGAATCCCAGAAAGTCCCTGCCCAACCTCCCACTCCCGCCCCTTCTGTCATCGCCAGCCAGTTCATCAGCCCTGGGTCTGCTGGCACCTGGAGATGCCTCGGCTCATGCTCTACACACCAGCACCATTGGGTCGGTTGTGCTTCGGGATCTCCAGCCACCAGCTACCTCGGGGTTAGAGTTTCCCATGTCTCCGCCACCAGCCCCGAGACCCGGACTCCACCTCGCCCCTCTGACCCAGCGGCTCCACCTAGGCTCCTGACTCCCTCGACTTCACCATGTCCTGTCAGCCGACCAGCTTCACCAGGCTCCCTCGTCCCACCGGCTCCACCTACACCTTGTCACTCTGCCCCTTATGCTCAGTCAGGCTCCTCCATCCCCCTGCTTCACCTCCATGCCCGGTCACTCTGGCTCCACCGTGGTCTTCCGTATCCCCGCCTCTGCCTCGGTCGCCGGAGCCGTCTGCTTCGTCTTGGCCCTCTGGACCCTTTGTGTCACCTGGGCTCTCTGTCTGCTCATCTGCACCATAGGCTCCTCCTCCATCAGCTCTGTAAGTCAGCCCCCTGATGTAATCAGCCCTTCCTCCACCTGTCTCTGGACCACCGCCTACCTCCTCCAGCTTCAGGCTCCTCCCACCTTCCTCACCACTCTGGCCCCACGGACTGCTACCTCTCCCCATTGCCAGGCCCTCATCCAACTCCTGAACCCTCACCCTCCCTCCTCAGTAGGACCTTTTTCCGGATGGGGGCGTTATGTAACAGTTGTTTTGTCTCTGTGTGGACACTAGAGGTTTACCCACAATACCACACAACAACCACAGAAACTGATGAATTGAGAGGCAGCCCACAAAGACCTTACTTCTAGCTCGATCTGATTTTGCCAAGTTGTTGATGTCCTCAGGGACATATTTTGTTGACCTAAGGACAATATTTTTACAAATAATACCTAAACCCACACCAAACCCTAACCATAAATTACCCCTAAAATCAGAGGGAAATGGTTGTAAGAATAAATGTAAAATAAACTGTAAACGTATTTCTGAAATCTGATTGGTTGATTTAAATGAACATGATTTTGCCCTAAGGACATCAACCACTTGGTAAAATCAGGAGAGCCTTACTTTTATCAGCAGATTAATCTCAGTTAATTAATAGGGCAATTCATATTTTAGGGCATATTAATTAGAGAGTCGGACTCGTGACCAGAAGGTTGCCGGTTCAATTCTCCGGGCCGGTGGGTAACGACTGAGGTGCCCTTGAGCAAGGCACCTTACCCCTACTTGCTCCCCGGGCGCTGCAGTTATAGCTGCCCACTGCTCCGGGTATACGTCTGTTACGACTTGCTGTGCGTGTGTTCACCATTCTCTGGATGGGTTAAAGCAGAGGTCACGATTCCGGTATGGGTCACCATACCTGACAAATAGGTCACTTTCATCTCAATACAAACAATGTGAAAGCCTCTGTTCAATTCTGCAGAATTAGAACAATGTAGGGAAGCTAAATCTAAAAGTCATCTGTGAGAAGTTTGGTGCATGTTTGGAAATACAAAATTTGAGTTTTTGCAGTTAATTATGCACATGACAAGTCTGCATAGTCTTTGAGTAATTTTCAAAATGGATTTGAAAATGCAATACGCTCCCTGAAATTATAGATCATCTGCTCAGTATTATTAACTTATCTCTGTCATTAGGATATGTCCAGAAAGCTTATAAGGTGGCTGATATTAGGCCCCTCATCAAAAACCCTCAACTTGATCCTAGGTAATATGCTAATTAAAGACCTATCTCGAATCTACCTTTCATTTCTAAAGTACTTGAAAATATTTCCTTAATAGGACTAGGTGTTATAATCACACTATTTTACCACAGTTGAATTGCCCAATAGGACATTTCCCATGCCTTATGCAGGGGGAAGCAGTCAAGAATATGAATAGAGGAAAGGAGGTCTGAGGTTTCACTGGTTCGTCGGGTAGGCATCCTCTTTCCTTGCCATTATCAGAGAGACATCTCATGACTTGTGTGTCCCAATTTCATCACATTATCCTGAGTGAAAGATGCATTTTGGTGAGGTGCTGCTGATAGTGCCCTTTGTATGTTTCCCATCAATGCCACACATCGTCAGTTGTGCACCTCAGCCTCATTGGGTGTTCCGGCCCTTTATCACAAGACACCCTCAGCCAAGAGACCTGGGTGTTGTCGCATTGTTACAAGGTCATCTGGCAGCCCATGCTGTGTCCATCCGCCTAAACCACAGCCATTGGCTTCTTCTTTCTACACCACTGGACAGTTCTTGATTATCCTCCACTGGACCAGTCCTCTGAGAGTGACCTATTTGTCAGCTATGGTGACCCGTCCAGTGAGTAGTGAACTCACGCACTGCAAGTCGTGAACACATATACACCAGAAGCAGTAGGCAGCTATCACTGCAGCTCAAATGCACCACAGTCGTTACCCGCCGACCCTTAGCATCGAACGGGCACCCTTTTGGTCACGAATCCGACTCTCTAACCATTAGGCCACAACTTCCCAAACCGTTAATGCGCGCTCAGTGTCCTCGGTCCCGTATGGCATACCATAACAACCAGTGTTGTGCAAATTACTTCCAAACTGTAATACATTACAGATTACTTGTTACTGTTTTTTAAAAGCAATCCCTTACCTTACAATATTGCTGTCTCAGAATTGTAATACATTACATGACTCCTGTATTACTTTTGAGTTACTTTCACAAAAATAACTACAGACGTATAACTTAACATTCTAAAATGACAAAATGTCTTTGCATTTTCAAAATACAAAATACTTGATGCCAATCAACATCTACAACCACAGAACCATGTCTGCCCGCATGTTGGTCGCTGCGATTTCCAAGGGGAAAGTAAGTCTGTGGTTTAAATCAACTTGCATTTCCCAATCCCTAGCTATACTCCCAGCAGACTTGAATCTGGTGTTAAGGGCTTGGCCCGCGGTTTCTGCCCCTCCCGAATAAAGGGTTGTTAGACTGTGTTAATTAGATCAACCAGGACAAGGAACACAATAACTGAAACAGATAATAACTGATGAACTTGTTGCATTGAAGGGTGTAGAATGGTATCCTCCTCTCAGTTTGTCTATTCTCATTGTTCTGAGGTTACCATAGTGAGCTGGATGTAGTCCATACCCGGACCAGATGGTGGAGCTTAAAGTGGGAGGCGGCGACCCAACAACTCCTCCCTTAAAAACGTCTTGGTTACGTATGTAACCTCAGTTCCCTGATGGAGGGAACGAGACGTTGTGTCGAGAACGACAGATGGGGTTCGACCTTGAGAACCAATCAACTCTGACTACTATAGAAAAGGCCAATGAAATTTGGCGAATGAAATTTGCATGCCGGTCTCCGCCCCCAGATGTCCGGTATAAAAGGAAGCCGGCGTGCAGCATTCATTTACCTCTTGTTCTGAAGAGCCTGAGAGCCTCTCACGACTGCAGCAGAATACGATACGTGTTTGTGGCATAAGGGACACAACGTCTCGTTCCCTCCATCAGGGAACTGAGGTTACATACTTAACCAAGACGTTCCCTTTCTGTCGGTCTCTCGACGTTGTGTCGAGAACGACAGATGGGGTTGCCTATGGAAAACGCCACAACGCTGTATCGCGTCACAATCTCTAGCGAAGCGACGGTAACAGGCCTGGGCGTGTCAGCTCGATGCTTTCGCGAAACTGTAACCTTCCAGTGTGGTGGTCGGGGGGTTCCAGAGCTTTCTTGGTGAAAGATGGGTACAGCCCTGACCGGTAACCTTTCACGGACGGAGGCCTTAGCTCTCTACTGGCGAGAGGCCGTCCGGCTCGGGTTTACACCGGGTAAGCGCAACTTCCTTAATTAGGGATGCGCTGCAGAGGCCACCTCCTACCCGCAGGGAGGAATATGGTGGATATAGGTATGGTCTCGTCCTTGGAGGAGAACGCATGGAACGTGCGGACTGGGTAGTTAACCGCGAGGTGGAGGCCCACCTGGGGAAGCTCATGGGTTACCATGTGTGGGAACCGTTGCCATGAGGGTATGTCAGACGGAACAGCCCACGGGGGGGTGTTACTGCGTCCGATAGCACTAGGTATCGCGTCACAATCTCTAGCGAAGCGACGGTAACAGGCCTGGGCGTGTCAGCTCGATGCTTTCGCGAAACTGTAACCTTCCAGTGTGGTGGTCGGGGGGTTCCAGAGCTTTCTTGGTGAAAGATGGGTACAGCCCTGACCGGTAACCTTTCACGGACGGAGGCCTTAGCTCTCTACTGGCGAGAGGCCGTCCGGCTCGGGTTTACACCGGGTAAGTGCAACTTCCTTAATTAGGGATGCGCTGCAGAGGCCACCTCCTACCCGCGGGGAGGAATATGGTGAATATAGGTATGGTCTCGTCCTTGGAGGAGAACGCATGGAACATGCGGACTGGGTAGTTAACCGCGAGGTGGAGGCCCACCTGGGGAAGCTCATGGGTTACCAGGAGTGGGAACCATATCATGAGGATACATCAGACGGAACAGCCCACGGGGGGGGTGTTACAGGCGTCCGGTAGCACTAGGTCCGGTTAGAGCTATCTGTGATAGTTCATATGGTATCCCGGCCTAAGGGGGAAGGCAGCTCTGCCCAGCCAACCCCCAGGGGGTGCTTGCTTAGTGATGGATGGAATGCCTATTCTTAACCAGTGTCTGGGTAAGAAGGAAGGTTGGTGAGGTACCAGTTTCTTAGCCATGTGTTAAGGTAAGAAGAAAGGTAGATAGCACACTGACCCAACCTCTTGGAGGGTGGGAAGGTGCTTTCGCAGGCATACGCCCCCCCCCCGGATGCCAGTCCTACATGTCGCCACGCAGGACGTGGGCTGACACCGGGTTTACGCGAAGGTTGTTAACCCTTGCGAAGGTGTTTGGGCGTAGCCCAACCCGCAGCTCTACAGATGTCTGCTAGAGGGGCGCTTCTGGCCAGTGCCCAGGAGGTGGCTATACCCCGTGTGGAGTAAGCCCTCAGTGGGCATGGGAGATCCTGAGATCGGAATGCCGTCGTAACGGACAAGGAGCTGGTCAGAGCTACTGAAGGGTTCCTCTTCCTCCCCGATGGGGAGCGCCTGCAAGTTCACCACATGGTCCCGAAGGGGAGTAGTGGGAACTTTGGGCACGTATCCGGGCCTGGGTCTCAGGATAACGTGAGAGTTACCAGGGCTGAATTCAAGGCAATCCGGGGACACAGAGAATAATGCTTGGAGGTCCCCTACCCTCTTGAAGGAAGCGAGCGCCAACAAGGGGGCCGTCTTACTCAGGTGAGGAAGATCGGAACCTCCGAGGGCTCTTGGACCCACGTTAGGGTCCCAAGAGGGTATGGAGCGGAGATGAGGCGGATTCCGCCCTCTCGCGCCCCTTAGGAACCTGTTGACCAGGTCTTGTTGCCCTAGAAACTTTCCATCAACTGAGTCGTGATGAGTGGCGATAGCGACTACATACACTTTCAGTGTGGAGGGGAGATGTTAGTCTCCAGTCTCGTAAGAAGGACAACACAATCCTGATCGAGCACCTCAGTGGGTCTTTCTCGTTGAGAGAGACACCAGGACGAGAAGAGGCGCCGTCTAGAGGCGTGTAACCGCCTAGTAGATGGGGCCCTAGCCTGGGTGATGGTCTCTGCCGTAGAGGGGGAGTAGCCATCTCAGGATCTTCTCGTCCCGTCTAGAGACCAGACATGGGTGTTCCAGAGGTCTGATCTGGGATGCCAGAGGTCCTCTGTCAGGGGAATGGTTCAGGGGGAGTCGCTGTCCAGAGCATCAACTCTGAAGCCAAGTGTGGTTAGACCAGTGCGGTGTAACCAATAACACTTGGTGCTCCTCTTCCCTGGCCTTGCACAGTGTCTGTGCAAGGAGGCTCCTGGGGGGGGGGAGGTGTGCTTCCGCCCATCCCGCGGTCAGCTGTGCGCAAGGATATCCGTGCCGAGGGCTCTGCCTCGGACAGGGAGTGCCAAAGCGGACAATGGGTGGCGTCGCGGGAGGCAAAGAGGTCTATCTGTGCCTGTCCGAACAGCACCCAAATGAGCTGGACCGGGGGTGGAGTCGCCACTCTCCGCAAAGCGTATACTGATGAGAGAGCGCATCGGCTGTCTGGTTCAGTTCGCCTGGGATGTGTGTGGCCCGCTGGGAGCGGATCACCAGCTAACTCCACAGGAGGAGGCGTCGGGCAAGTCGTGTTAGCTGCCGTGAGCGTACGCCACCCTGGCGATTGATGTACGCTACGGCTGTCGTGCTGTCCAGGCGGACCAGCACGTGCTGGCCCCACACTAGAGGCCGTAGCCTTCTCAGCGCAAGCAGCACAGCCCACAACTCTGGCAATTGATATGCCAGCGCAGACGGGGGCCCGTTCAGCGCCCCGCTACTGCGTGCCCGTTGCACACTGCGCCCCACCCCTGCAGCGAGGAGTCTGTCGTCACCACGACGTGCCTCGTAACCTGCCCGAGGGGAAACCCCGCTCGAAGGAAGGTCATGGAAGACCAAGGGGTTAGGGTGCGTCGGCAGCAGGGCGTCATCACCATGCGCCTGCTGCCGGTGTGCCACGCTGTCCTCGGAACTCGACTCTGTAGCCAGTGTTGGAGCGGTCTCATGTGCATCAATCCGAGGGGTATTACCCCCGCGGAGGACTCCATGTGCCCAGGAGCTCTGAAATTTTTCAGGGGGACCGCCGACTGCCTGAAGTGTTCCAGGCAGTTCAACACTGACTGGGCGCGTGCTGCGGACAGCTGCGCCGTCATGGTGACAGAGTTTAGTTCCATACCAAGAAAGAGGATGCTCTGCACTGGGGAGAGTTTGCTCTTTTCTCGGTTGACCTAAAATCCCAATCGATCTAGATGCCGGAGCACCAGGTCCCTCTGTGTACACAACAGATCTCGCGAATGTGCCAAGATAAGCCAGTCGTCGAGATAGTTTAGTACCCGCACACCTTTTTCCCGAAGGGGAGAAAGGGTGGCTTCCACGATCTTCGTGAAGACCCGTGGAGACAGGGACAGACCGAAAGGGAGGACTCTGTACTGATATGCCCGCCCCTCGAACGCGAACCATAGGAATGGCCGGTGTCGAGGGGGATCGAGACATGAAAGTAAGCGTCCTTCAGATCGATTGCCACGAACCAATCCTGACACCTGATAGATGTCAGGATGCGCCTCTGCGTGAGCACCCTGAACGGCAGCTTTGTGAAGGTGCTTTGTTCAGGGTACACAGAACTATGGGGCGCAACCCACCGTCGTGACCCACTGAACATCTTGGTTTTGAGGGACGAACTCGATGCCTGTTTTGCCAGAAGGGTGGTGACCTCTACCCGAAGTATGGAGGCGTCCCTGCCTCTGACAGAGGGAGAGATGATGCCCCGAAACTTGGGAGAGTCTCTGGCGAAACTGGATCGAGTAACCAAGACGGACCGCCCTCATTAGCCAGCGAGACAGTGTGGGCAGCTCTCGAGCTCCCAGGGACTGTGACAGGGTGACCAAGGGGACGGTCTGCTTCATCATTTCCACGGTGGGTGGTTCGTCGGCTGGCGGAGCTACCCTTCTGTCGCGGGGGTCCCCGGAGGGAAGGTTGGCTCCGCCTTTTTACCTGCCTGGCGGGACCGCTACACACACTGTCGGTTTGAGAGTGGTGGCAGCTGTCGTGTGTGTACGACCCAACTCCTCGCCAGGGCGTGAGGTCGGGTAGCCGGGGACAGTCCAGTGGAGTGTGCGATCGGCTGCAAGTACACCCGGGGAGAACGGAAAAACTCAGCGAGTAAGTGGGCGCCAAGCCCTGAAAAGGGCCCGGCTTTGGTGACGAGGCAGGAGCCGTCCCGTACCGACCGATCAGAGCCGTGGCTTTGAAGGTCGGGCCCGATGTTGTTCTCCCTGGGGTCTTCCCGTCAGTGTCCCCTCTCGCGAGAAGGTTGCTGACGGGGTGGAGGTTTCCCCCTCGACCTCCGCTTCCGGGGTGCCGCCTGTGGGGGCACAGGAAGCGGAGCCGATGTCGAAGGGGTCCTGGGTTGCCGGGAAGCAGACGTCACGCGGGATCTCGGAGGCCTCTAGGCGGCCGAGTCGCGGCGTGAAAAAATTTGGCTAATTGCCACTGTCTGCTTCACCGTCAAAAACTGCTGAGCACAGTCCTTGACGGTGTTACCAACAACCCACCCTGCGAGATGGGTGCATCAAGAAAGCGGACTTCCTTGGTGTCACTCTTCTGCGCAAGGTAGAGCCGGGGGTGTCTCTCCTGGACCACTACCGTGGACATCGTCCGACCCAGGGCCCAGGAGATCCTGCATTATACCCGGGTCGCCCTTACCCTCGTGGAGCTCTCTTAACGCCTTGGCCTGGCGGACCTGCAGGATGGCCATGGCATAGAGAGAGGAGGCAGCCTGGCCCGCGGCATCGCAAGCTTTCGACAGCAGTGATGCCGAAGTCTTACGCGCTTTGGACGGTAGGCGTGGCCGATTCCCCCCAGGTGGCAGCCGTCCGCGGCACAGGTGCACCGCAGGCGGACGTTCCACCCGGGGGATCTCGACATAGTCCTCGGCTGCCCCACCATCGAGGGAAGTAAGGGAGCCGGAGCTGGTTTCACTGGAACGGTCCGTGAGTGGAGCGCTCCAAGTTTTACACAGCTCCTCATGCACCTCCGGGAAAAACATGGCACCCGGGGTGGGCGCGGTTTGCACCGCGCTCCGACCTCAGGAACCACGTATCCCCGGGTTAGCACGGATGACATCACTTCTGCTTCCTCCTGAACTCGACCGCTGGGGGTGGAGCTCGGATTCGTCAGAGTCGGATGCCAGTCTCCCTCCGATGCTGCGAGTGACATCTCATCTACGTCACACATCGTTTCCGAGTGTGTGCCTGAGGATCCGGACTGTATGCCACCGCCGGTTGGGGAACGTTCAGAAGAGAGAATCGGGGTGCGATCGGCCCGTGAGCACTTGGCTGGCGGGTTTACGTTCGCAGAGTTCCCCATATCACTAACGCTGCTAACGTGGGTGGTCATCGGGGCCGTAGCCACAGATGTCACGCCCGGGTAGCAGCGAATGGTGGCTGGTTCCCGTAGGAAGACAGCCACCCGTGACCGCAACTTCTGAATGACAATCTTCAGCGTGCTGGACGCCCAGACACCTAATGCAGCGATCGTGTCCATCCCCCTCCTCGATGAGGGTGCCGCACCCAAGAGAACAGCGGGACATGCCGCGCTGGAAATTGCTCGGTCCTGAAAAGGACCTTTTTAGAAAAAATCTCTAACACCTCCGGAACCGCCGAGACGCCCAGGGGAAGGTCGCTGCAGGTAGGGACGATCCGCTGCTCTACGTCGTAGATCCGGCAATGTAGAAGAAGAAGTTCATTGAATTCGTTCTGTTCGTAGTCATGAGCGAAGGCTCTGAAGAACAAAAGGTAAATGAATGTTGCACGCCGGCTTCCTTTTATACCGGACATCCGGGGGCGGAGACCGGCATGCAAATTTCATTCGCCAAATTTCATTGGCCTTTTCTATAGTAGTCAGAGTTGATTGGTTCTCAAGGGCGAACCCCATCAATGTCATTCTCGACACAATGTCGAGAGACCGACAGAAAGGGAACTGTGATTAGCTATTAGAATATCACAGTAATTCTATTATCTACATACACTGAACAAAATTATAAACGCAACACTTCCACAAAGATCCAAGACTTTTTCTATGTACACAAAAGGTCTATTTCTCTCAAATATTGTTCACAAATCTGTCTAAATCTGTGTTAGTGAGCACGTCTCCTTTGACAAGATAATCCATCCACCTCACAGGTGTGGCATATCAAGATGCTGATTAGACCACATGATTATTGCATCCAATACTTTTTCTATGTACACAAAAGGTCTATTTCTCTCAAATATTGTTCACAAATCTGTTTAAATCTGTGTTAGTGAGCACGTCTCCTTTGCCAAGATAATCCATCCACCTCACAGGTGTAGCATATCAAGATGCTGATTAGACAGCATGATTATTGCACAGCTGTGCCTTAGGGTGGCCACAATTAAAGGCCACTCTAAAATGTGCAGTTTTATAACACAGCACAATGCCACAGATGTTGCAAGTTTTGAAGGAGCGTGCAATTGAAATGCTGACTGCAGGAATGTCCACCAGAGCTGTTGCCCGTGAAGTGAATGTTCATTTCTCTATCATAAGCCGTCTCCAAAGGCGTTTCAGAGAATTTGGCAGTACATCCAACCAGCCTCACAACCGCAGACCACGCGTAACCACACCAGCCCAGGACCTCCACATCCAGCATCTTAACCTCCAAGATCATCTGAGACCAGCCACCCAGACAGCTGCTGCAACAATCGGTTTGCATAACCAAAGAATATCTACACAAACTGTCAGAAACTGTCTCAGGGAAGCTCATCTGCATTCTCGTCATCCTCATCGGGGTCTCCACCTGACTGCAGTTCGTCATCGTGACCGACTTGATTGGGCAAATGCTCACATTCAGTGGAGTCTGGCACTTTGGAGAGGTGTTCTCTTCACGGATGAATCTCGGTTTTCACTGTACAGGGCAGATGGCAGACAGAATGTACGGCGTTGTGTGGGTGAGCAGTTTGCTGATGTTAACGTTGTGGATTGAGTGGCCCATGGTGGCGGTGGGGTTATGGTATGGGCAGGCGTATGTTATGGACAATGAACACAGGTGCATTTTATAGATGGCATTTTGAATGCACAGAGATACCGTGAGGCCTATTGTTGTGCCATTCATCCAGGACCATCACCTCATGTTGCAGCATGATAATGCACAGCCCCATTTTGTCTCAAGGATCTGTACAAAATTCCTGGAAGCTGAAAACATCCAAGTTTATGCATGGCCAGCATACTCACCGGACATGTCTCTCTTTGAGCATGTTTGGGATGCTCTGGATCAGCGTATACGACAGCATGTTCTAGGTCCTGCCAATATCCACATATTAGAGCACATTTTAGAGTGGCCTTTGTTTGTGGCCAGTCTAAGGCACACCTGTGCAATAATCATGCTGTCTAATCAGCATCTTGATATGCCACACCTGTGAGGTGGATAGATTATTTGGCAAAGGAGAAGTAACACAGATTTAGACAGATTTGTGAACAATATTTGAGAGAAATAGACCTTTTGTGTACATAGAAAAAGTCTTTGATCTTTGAGTTTAGCTCATGAAAAATGGGGGCAAAAATAAAAGTGTTGCGTTTATAATTTTGTTCAGTATAGTTTCCCTTTATGTTGCTTCTTTTATTTTTAATGAACTAGTTGTGCAAGCACTGTCAAGCTTGCAGAGATGCAACAGGATTGCAAGAGGAGAACTGGTGCACCTGGTTGGGTCTGGATTTAGTTTCTCGCCACTGTTTGCACTTTTTCTGCTAATGAGGGGGTTGCTGACAAAATTTTGTTTAAAGTAATATTAATATATAAATTATTAACTACTCTCTATATATAGGAATTAAAAGTCTGCATTACATGTTACCTGTGTTTCTCCTTCTTCTATCTTCTGTGCGTGTCTGTTTATTTCTTCCGTGTTTCTTTGTGTACAGATGGGTTGTTTATTAGTTAAGCGTGTGTATGGTCTATATGCATAATTCTGGATTTTTTTTTAACTAGACACTGATAAATGTAAATATAATAACGTTATGTATTAAACATAAACTGTCTAGAAAAAATAAACAATATCTATCTCACCTTCCATGTATCTTCGTATCTTGTTTGTGTGTAGTGGAATATGTTTTACCGGTAGGCCCCATTAGGTGCTGTGAACTGTCTGTTCCAGGTTGAGCCTGGGAGTGACTGGCTTGTTTCCTATGATTGTGATCAGAGTGGCCTTAAGAGCACAACACATGCGCCTGTTTAGAGGCATAGCTATTCTGAGTCACTCTGGTCGTGAATGCTGGTACCCGTGGGAATTGTATAGTGTGGGTCTTTACTGTCGTGTTTCCAACTACCCAGGTATGGGCTAATTATTTACTGTGGTGGGTTGTGTGCAATAGTCATCAGTGACGCTCATATTATGATTGTTTGCAGGGGGAGTGCAGAGTGGGATGTTCGTATGAAACGGCTATCTCCGTATGTTTGTTGAATCCAGTCGGAGAGACACCGCCCTTTGATACAACCCCCACAGTGTTCTTTCCGGGTTGGCATGGACAGATCCGTACTACGCTGCTGTTTTGCCTTATTTATTTTGTTTAGTTTTATTTAGTTTGTTTGTTTGTTTGTTTTGTTTTGTTCTTTGTTTTTGTTTCAAAGTGACTAAAAGGGCACAAATATGTGTTTTGTGGATCATTCGGCCTGAGTGAAGGACATTCGCCCCAGGTTTATCGCATAGTTCTGGTATTTCCGGATATGTATCAAGCAACGGATGTTATGTATTCTTCTGTTCTATGAAAGGTTTGTAGCGGATAATATACTTTATGCTGTGGACTATCTAAGGAGTTGATCGCCTGGCATTGGCCTCTTATTCACTCTTTGGGCGTGATTCGGTTTGCTGTGACGATCACCTGTGAGTCCTGTATTTGGGTTGGTTAGAGTTGGGTGCTGTTGAGCGGGTGATTTAGGCTTCCCTGTGCGACTAATCTTCTTTGGAGGTTGTTCCCAGCCTTCTACATTCCTCCACAAGAGAACTGATCACTTACTTACTGTCCCGCTTGTATGTTGATGGTTCTGATGATTTACAACAATTTACTGTGTAATTAAGAGGTACATGTACTGTCAGTGCTAATGAATACTTACTGAATGTCCTATGCTATTTCGAATGTACTGACTATGCTACAACTCATTGCGTGTGTGTCATTACCATGTATGGTTGAGTGTCCAATTGTGCTTACTAAATGTGATGTTATTCTGACCGTTAAAGTTATACAGAATATTTTACTTTAATAAATGTGTTACTTTGACTTATACTTGTGTCTCAACTTCCTGGTCACTGTGCACTTGTTTGTGGTGTTTTAACATCTTGGGGTGAAAGTCCCCAGGTGGCGTAGTTGGTATTTTCTATTAAATTGCCCGTCAGGTCACATTCTGGCATAGTTGGCAGGGTCGTGTATCCAGTAAAGGTTGAGACCGGTATAGGTTAAGTCTTTTTTTTATTTATTTTTTAAGGCAGAACAGCAGTAGATTCCCACAGGTGGATTTTTTTTGTGTCTGTTTTGTTCTAATTTGTAGTGATGGCGGAGCAATGAGTTGGTAGACCGATTGGAGGCTGATAATGCACGGTTGCGTTAAGCGGCGGCAGCAGTGGCAGCCCCGACTGGTAATAGTGCATCACTACCCACACTGCCCGTTGGTGTTTCCCCTAATGCTGAAAGAGTTGTGTATGTCCCTCGAGATGTCTGATGTTTAGAGGCAGAGGTGGGTTAAGTTTAAATGAGTGGGTGGAAGAAGTGGAGGCTAGTATGCGTGCCCGTCGCCTATCTTCTGTCGATCGAGCGTATTTTATGTATGATCACTATTCGCTATTTTTCGGGAACTTTATGGATGTTCCCAGTCCCATATAGCCTTACAGGAAGCTTTCTTCTCTTAAAGACAACAGAAAGGGGAATCGTTGCAGGAGTTTTCACATGCCTTGTTGTGTTTGATGGAGAAAGCTAAAAATAATGCCCCTTGTGGTATGCCCAATGCAGAGATGTTATTACGTGATCAATTTGTAGAATACGTTTATGATTGTGCCCTTCGTAGAGAGCTTAAACGTTATATATGTGATAAACATGACTCTAGTTTACTGGAGGTGCGAGGGGAGGCACTTAAATGGGAACGTGAGGGTACGGTGGTGGGTAACCGGGACCGTAGTCACTCTTTACCGTCAGCTCAGGGGTTTCAGTGTGACGTTCAAGGGGGTAGATTTATCTCTGGTGATTTCTCTCGGGCAGAATTTGTTGAGTTAAAGGAGATTTTGAAACGTCAACAAAGCCAGTTAGATCAGCTTACTCAAAATTTTGCTATGTTACAACAGCAGCATAACCAGAGTCAACCTGCATGGAAGAGTGCCGTTATTTGTAGGCGATGTCAGAAGCCCGGCCATTATGGTAGAGTATGTGGAAAACTGATACCCACTGTGCTGTTGAGCCGCAGTTCGGTTGGGGATACCATTGGCTCGTTGGCCATTACGGGGAGGGAGTTTATGCCTCAGTTGATGGCGAGGAGTGTTGGTGGTTAAAGACCCCCCAGGAGGTATGTCTAGGGCCCCAGGGTTAATAGGCATGAACATTTTGAAGGGGTGTTACGCAGAGTTGTTTGGCGAATATGGGTCATCTTTGTTTGATGCACCTTTGGTAGCACAGGCTCCAAGTTTAGTTTGACAGGCCCTGCAGCAGTGGCATCATGCCCAGATTGAATTTCCTCCAAGTCCTTTAGGTCACGTAAGAGTGCGTAGGGGGCGGGTTTGTCGTGTCCCGGGGGTACTCTTAAATTAGTGCCTGTTAAAGGTTGTTAGCTTCCCCTTCCCTAGTTCAGGTGACATGCGGTACAGTATATATTCCAGTAGTCAACGTAGGGACGACGGATGTCATGCTTTATCCTAGGACAATGATTGGTACTCTTATGATGACCAGTGTGGTTAGTATGCCAGCTGAGGTTAAGGAGGTTAGGACCCATATGGCCACAATGTTTTCCTGTGAGGCCGCCAATGTTCAAGAGAAAATTGAAGCCATTGATCTTTCTCCCCTTTCGGGGCCAGATCAGAATGAAGTTCAGACATTGTTGATTAGGTATGGCTCAGTTTTCGCTGCGCATGATATGGATTTGGGTTGTTCTACACACGATATCACACGATATACCATTATTAGATGATGTCCCCATTAGACAGAGATATCGCCGTATCCCTCCCTCAGAGTATGAACTTGTTAAGGCAAATATAAATCAGTTGTTGGAGACACAGATCATCCGGGAGAGTAGTAGCCCTTATGCTTCCCCCATTGTACTAGTTAAAAAGAAGGATGGTGGTCTTCGGATGTGCGTGGACTATCGAGAGCTGAATGGGAAGACAAGGAAGGATGCGTTTCCCCTCCCTAGAATAGAAGAATTATTTTCTAAACCTTTAATCTTTTGTACACCTTTCGGCCTCCTTGAATGGAATCGTATGCCTTTCGCTCTCTGTAATGCCCCAAGTACATTTCAGAGGCTGATGGAAAGAATGTTTGGTGCTCAACATTGTCAGTCTCTGTTGTTGTACCAGGACGATGTTATCGTATTCTCCTCTTCAGTCACGGAGCATCAGAGTTGAGGTCTTTTCTTGGATTTGCCAGTTACTACAGGCGGTTCGTCGAGGGCTTCGCGGCTTTGGCAGCTTCCCTCCATCGCCTGGTAGCCGAGGTGGTGGGCTCAAAGAAGAGGAAGGTGTCTGGAAAGAGCCTGTCTTCAGTCTGGACGGAGGAGTGTGAGGGTAGCTTCGAAAGCCTCAAACGTAAGCTTGTTACAGCCCCGGTTCTGGCTTATGCCGACTTTTCTCAACCCTTTATCCTGGAGGTGGATGCGAGTCACCGTGGTCTTATGCCAGCAGAGGTTTGAGGCCGACTGAACGTAATATGTCCACCTACAGTTATGAAACTTGAATTCCTGGCCTTGAAGTGGGCGATGTCTGAAAAGGGCTCATGCGACACCCCTTTTCATCTCTCTCCACTGGCTACCAGTTGAAGCCTGTATCAGATTCAAGTCACTAATGCTTGTCTACAGGACTATCACTGGATCTGCACCGGCATACTTTCACACCCTCCTACACCCCATTAAGATCCCTGCGTTCAGCAAACCAGCGGCATCTCAGAAACAAACATATAGTATCATGCAATGTAAGTCGCTTTGGATAAAAGCAAATGCATAAGTGTCAATGTGTCTTGTGCATGTGTGTTGTGTCTGTGCCGTTTCGTCATGTGAATTCACTTTGGTCTTCATTTTGTTTCCTTCTATAAATTAATGGATTGCTTAGTTATCATGTTGCATATACAACTGCTTTGTAACGATGAAAGAAAGAAGAAATAGTTGAAAGTTGAGTTTATATGACAAGAAAATTGATTTTATTTGACAAAACTATGTGTTCAGAGATGGATAAAGACCTTACATAATGAAGTGTTGTTTTCTTATTACATCAGAATGAGCTACAGTATTTATATCAAATTACCAGTGTGGGTCTGCTTGCATTGGATTCTCCATGTTGTTTCTACAGTATCCCTAAACGGACAAACTGCTCAACAGAACGCGTTTCGTAAATACATGGACCAAAAATATAAATTTGCGATTTTTATTTTTGCGGAAATCGCCACTGGTGACCATCCAAATGTACTCGTAGTGTAATGTGTTGTATGTGTTTTATAAATGTATTTGTAGTGGGGTTCAATCATAGCTCGGAAGGAAGGAGACAGGGTCGGCGTGGCTGAAAAGATTCTCCCTTTATTCAAGTCACAAAACATAAAGTAAAAAAAATTTAACTATGGCCTCCTGGCACATACGTTTTCTTTTTCCGTTTTCCCCAACATCCGTTATCTCCGTGTCGTCTAGTGCTCAGCCAAACTCTCTCCCCCGGTTTCCTGTTTCTCTCTCTCCAGACTTCGCTAGGCCATGCCTCCCCTGCCACAGAAGGGTAGTGCAATCTTTCGTTTAAAACGAAACTAACCGCGGAATAGTTCTGTGAATGTAATTTATCTTTCGATTACTTGAGACAGCGCTGGATCATTTCAAATCCGTTCACAGCCAGGGCCGGATTAACATAAGGGCTAGGTGGGGCTGAATCCCCAGGGCCTGCTGAAGGAGGGGGTCTTTGATTGGCTGGAGGAAATGGGAGCTGTCCTTACATCATTGATTGACAATTCATATAGGTGGTTGACTATAAAATAACAAGAAACTATTGGAAAATGTTCCTGACTGATATAATTCACAGTCCAATCAAAATCACTATACAGTGTTTGCGCCTTTACGTCAGGAAATGCCTCTTTGCATTATGCTTTCGTATGTCGAGAATTCCGTTTGGCTCGTTGGTGTTCAAGAAGTGACAGTGGTGTGCAAAAAGGAGAAATAAAGTAAAAAGGGAAAACCGTGAGGTTACTCTTACAGCTAAAATTCCCAAACTAACCAACTACTTCAGTTCCCCTCTGGGACAAAACATCCATGCCCGAGGAAATTCCTGGGTGCAGCGGCAATACACATTTAGCATCACCCACCATCACAGATCAACGTGCATGTTGAAGGTGAGTTAGCAGCAGCGGTAGGTTATTGTTCTTATAAACAAACAGTTAGAAAGCAAGGGTTTTATGAATGTATACTCTGCCCCTTTAGATGAAAACGACAGTAATAGTGCAGCTAAATATTCGACAGATCATCTGATCGGTAACAAATGGCATGGAGTGAAGAGCGCTCCTTGTCAAAGTTATCTTTTATTAAGTCTTGTTTGCGGTCATCAGTGGGACAAGAACGACTGAGTCATTTAACACACACTGTACACCCCGATCAGTTAAGATAACTCAAAACATTTGTGGTAACCGATTACCTCAAAACTTTTAAGTCGATAACTCAATTATTTTGAGTAAAGAACACTAAACGCATAAGTATAGTGAACTCAAAATAATACATTTTGAATAAACTTAATTTTTCAATAGTTCATTTTACAAATACTTGAGTTTCACCTATCAATGTTCCATGAAGGAACAGGTCAAACACTTTCATATTGCTCTACTCGTCTGCACAATGGTAACCTCATTAAAATCACTAATGTCACACAACTCTTTAAATAACAGAATAGAACAGAATACTTAACATCTATAAGTGTCACAGTTGTGTTATGTTTTGTTAGGTTTTTTCCTCCCATTGTTTGTTTCATTATTAGTTAATTAGTTTTCACTTTTGTTTCATCATTGTTAATTAGTCCCACACCTGATTCTGTTTTCCCTGAGTGTGTTCCATTGTATTTAAGCCCTGTGTCTCCCGCTGTTCTTTGTCTAGTATTGTATTAATGTCATCGTGTGTCGTCTCCTGTTTGATCCCCTGGTTATTATTAAAGTTATGTTTTTGGTTTATACTTTGAGTTTTGATTTAGATTAGTCATCCCGTGACAATAAGCCTCCTCCCATTTGAATTAGGTATAAATACATAAAATAACACTTATTGCGTGATTTACTTCCACTATCCAGTCCACTAAAAGCATGCTGGGAATCGCTCTAATGTCATTGAATATAAACTTAAAATTGTTGAGTTAAGTGACTTCTTATTTTGGTGTCCCTGGAACTCAAAATATCAAAATAGTTAAACGCACTTAAAAGTTGTAAGATAAAATCACTTTTTCACAGTTTTGAGTACAGTTTGCTTATTTTTTATGAGTAGATTCTACTGTTCGGGAATACAGTGCAGATTTTCCCGGAATGCGACATGTCACATGGTTAAAAGCATGGATTTTAACAATATTATTATAAGGGTTTGTGCTCAGCTAAAGTTCAAAAGAATACTTTTTAATGTTAAGACCCTATATAAAGTATTTCTTGTAAAATACTCATTGAGGAAGTGATTGCAAATGTTTTTGCTGATTTTGTAAACCTGTTTGTTTGAAGTTCATATCTGGAGTTATGTTAGTGTTTTTTTAATAGCCTAAAAAGTGTAGTAGGCTTTGCAAACTTGTGCTATAGAGATTAAATATAAGGTCATTTTCTACAATAATAGAAAATAAGTAGGGTTTCAATGTTAACGTGTTGAAGCATGCAATACATTTTTTTTAAGGAAAAATGTTTAACGCAATGAACGCAGAATGCATTTGTTTTTATCATCCTTTGTCTAGCGTTACATTATATAATCACGCTCTTATTCATGTAAAGTCTTTTAAACCACTTAAGCGCGACTTGAAACAGTTGCTTTGACGAGTTCAGTGTAGATAGACAGCTTCTAGCTGTGGGACGCGGCAAAACGCAACGCGACAGCTCTTAAAGGGGCTGCATTCTTAAACCTGCTGCTGTGACTCCTGTCACTATAATGTTAACCAAAGAACAAAAGAAAAGAGGATTTCAATGTGTTTTGTAGCTTTAATGAAAATTCTTCTGTATTTAATTTAGCATTTAGCATTAAATATTGTGTTTGAGAGTGTTTGAGAACTTTTTGAGAACATTCAATTTCAGTATATTTCCTACCTGTTAGACATGATAGCTCTCAATTATACTGTTGAACGGCTGTAATTAATGTAATTAGATAAAATAATTAGAAAAGTAAATATAAGAAATAAAAATTGAGTTAATGTGAATGTTTTTTAAATAGCCTGGAAAGTTTAGTATGCAAACTTGTGCTTATATAAAATAGTTAAATTAAATTACTATGAAATATTAAGTAAATATAATATGTATATATATATGTAAATATAAGAAATAAATATAAAATGAAATTCAAACGGTAGAAAATTAGATGCAATAATTAGAAAATGAAATATAATAATAATAGCACTAAAATGTAATAAACACTGCAGAAGACACATGGCGTGGCAATAAAATGAAGGGGGCCCTTGGGTTTGCTATAGCCTCAGCGCCCAATGTGTTCTCAATCGGCCCTGTTCACAGCAAGTAAAAACGACAGGCGAATTCTCTTATTAAGTTTTATTTTAAGTTATCTTTACATTGTGTTGTGAACATGCAGAAACGTGTCATTATTACACACTTAATTCGTCATATGAATGTACTAACAGAAGCCCTTTCATTTTGCTTTAATGTATAACCCTATAAACAATAAAATGTATACTTTTTCATACAATATATAATTATATATTATAAATATGGTCTTGACATGCAATTTTTCTGTTGGCTCAAATGAATTCAGAGTAGCATCAATCAATAACAAAGCTTCTCTGCCTCTTTTTAAATAAGCAGAATCAAATCATAGACAGGTAGCATGTTAAGACTATTTGAACATATTAACGCATTTATATTTGTGTACAAATGTAATGCATTTAAAACTATTCCACAGAATTCTGCGGATTTTTCCCAAATTTTACATCAGAATGAACAAAACGGTCTGCAGATTCCAATTGGCCCTGCTTACGAGGAAAAAAAACTAAAAAAAAAAACTTTGTGTTTGCAAAACCTATGAGAGAGAATATGTACACACAACAGGAAAAGATCTCCGGTTACTACAGTAACCTCGGTTCCCTGAGAGGCGGAAACGAGTCATTGTGTATAGCCATGGAAGCGGACGCGAGGACGTCTTGGTTTCGGCGAGCGCACGGGAGAAACGGAAGGATTCGCACAAAGTTCGCACTCTCCCTCAAGTCCCAGGGCAGCATGGTCAGCCCCCAAGCACTCGAAGCAGAACTCATGCTTATCCAGATCGGAGAGGAGCCTCTCACAAGGAGACACACATCTCCAATCTGAGTCCGCCATGATTATAACTGCTTTATCATTTTTTTCAAAGAAAAAACAAGAAAAGAAGGAGACTTCTCCCTCACAACAAATTTATAACCTGCAGGTAATGGTGTAATTTGCCACGTCACCTGCCAAGGTTATTTAAAGCCAAAAAATGTTGCCGTGTTTGACACACAGCTTCACAACCGGTCGAACAAAGACCGTTTGAAATGCAGCATCAAGTGTAGCTTTTGATAGGGAAAAGCGGCTCTCCTGTTTTTGCCAAGTGGTTGATATCCTTAGGACAACATCATGTTGACCCTGGGACAACGTTTAAATCAACCAATCAGATTTCAGAAATAAGTTTACAGTTTATTTTAAATGTAATCTTCCAACCAGGATTAGGTGCTTCTAGACCATTGTTTTTCACTTATCATTTACCTCTGATTTTATGGGTAAGTTATGGTTAGGGTTGGGGATCGGTGTGGGTTTAGGATTTATTTATAAAAATGTTGTCCTTAGGTCAACAAAATATGTTGTCCTGAGGACATCAACGACTTGGCAAAATCAGGTTGAGCGGGAAAAGCGAAGAACAACAGCCACTCAAAGCGCGTTCTGCAAGGCATACATGCTGCTTGATTGACGCCGTTGAGCATGGCGGTTAATAAAGCCGCAAGCCCCACAAATATATATGTGCGGGTCATAAAAGGCCATGGACTCAGGCGAAAATGCACAAAGCGGGGTATTAAAACTAAACAGCAGTACACAAAGCAATGGCAATATGTGGTACCCACTGTGTAACAAACGTGGGCTCGAGTGGCTGCTGATAGGGCAGCACCGCCACCAAATCCAGCCATGTGTTAAAATAACAAGGTCGCTAATACACTCACTCTCTGAATCAATTTAACTCAGAATGCGCCAAGGGCACAATGGCCACATGAAACTCTGTTATTCACAGAAAACACCTGTGACGAGGGGTTGTCTGGATTAACACAAATATATATATCATACAGCCCAGGTAGGGGCACAATAACTCGCATGAAGATCTGTGAGCTGCAGGAAGCACCTGAGATAAGGAGCAGACTGGATTGACACGGATAGAGCAATAGCGCGTGGATATATAAAGTAGTGATAGGGAAGCGCCTTAGCAAAGAAGCGCACAATGAAAGCTCGTGTCCAAGACAGAACGGAGACTATTATTCTTCTTGTGATGAGAAAACATGGGCGAAGCCATAACACTAATCTCCGCTCGCAGAACCAGTGCTCTATACGCCCACTGTAAATGAGATCACACAGGTGGATTGGGGTGATCTGGAACGTTACTGGATCGCAGCGTGATGCGCGCAGCGGTCGATCAAACACTGTAGTGGTTGGCTAATCGCTGCTTGCCTGGGGGCGAGAGCATTGCCGTGCGAATGGGGGTGCGGAAAGCCCAGGGCAAAATTGGAACGTAACGTCCACCTCATTAGGTGTGTTCTGCGGCCCTACACTGCTCACTGTCTGATGAGTCTGGGACCCATGAAATACAACGGCTCACATATTAAAGTGCCGCAATCCCAGGTGTTTTCTGCAATGTAAAAATAGTCAGTGGTATCCCCAGAATGTGTCTTTCAAGTTTTAGCTCAAAATACACCACATATCTTTCATTACAAGATGTTGAACATGACCATTTGTGGCTGCAATGGAAAACGCGCCGTTTTTTGTGTGTGTCTCTTTAAATGCAAATGAGCTTCTGCTCCCCTCCCCGTATGCAAAATAGGAGGTAGACATTTTGGATGACATCAAGACAAGCAATATAGCGGCGCAAAGCGCAATTACGTCTGTAATGCCCTTTCCAACCAAAACCATACACTAACTGCAATAAAAATCACCTTAATGCCTTGTTCATTAATACGAATTAAATGGAAAAGACAAAAACATAGATAGAACAACATATGCTGACCATTTGCTGTATGAAATGTTGGCCATTGATGATTAATCATGTGCATGCATATTACTAACAGACATAAACATGGATATAGGCATAAACATGCATTCAGAGTACTGTATATGACAGACAGGTATGTACAGATCAGCAACCAGGTGTTATTACGTTGTGAGTAGCAATTTCTGCGTAACCTCATTGTCTTACAAATGCGCACTCTGTTTCTATCCGCTCTAAGTATTGTCGCACTTAGGACATACGAGAAAACACTGAACTCACCCAGAAACACACTGCTATAACTTTCTTTCGTTGTAATGAATAAGCTTTACAGAAATTATGACTGGCAGGAGCCTGGTCTTCTGGGCGCTGGTCGACCCGTTCCCGGAGCTTCGATTTTTCAACCTTACCGGCTACCGGGAGCTCTAGCTCCTGACCTAGGGATCGACTCATGGTCAGCGTCGTTCCAATGCTGCGGCAGAGACCTTTCCAACGAGTCCTCGCTCGTTTCTGTAAGTCTTTCCAGACTGGAGATACGGACCGGTGAATGTTGGTTTGTCGATCCAAAAAAGTGCTTTTTCCCCAGACGCTTAGTTCGTGGTGTCCCGCCCGGGACTTTTGATGGTGAATAACTCCGGCATCCAGCAGCGGGATGAACCCGGGCTTGTTGGAAAGGTCTCCTCCTGGCCTCCTTTTATGTTCCATTTTACATCGAACATATTTGTTGTTTCTTAGACATTTTTTACATCTACTCTTGCCTGAAAATGGCTGACAGCGTGTCTCTTGGAAGGTGGGAACATAAGGCGGAGTCTGTGAGCGGTCATGGGAAGGCGTAAACCAGGGCTTCTCAACGTCTACTTTCAAAGGTCCAAATCTGAATTCACGAGTGTGTCAAAGGTCCGGATAATTGGTTGTTTCAAAATTAGTTTTTAATACACATCCTTATTACTTTTTGTAATGAATTAACATTACTTTTTTGAAAACAATAGAGTATTTTGCATTTAAAGTACTTTTACAACAAATGGAAGTGTAAAAGTGGAAAAACATACCAAGAGGTATAGGCCAAAAATAAAATGGTGCAAAATACAGAGCAGCCTTATGTGAGAAATGGCACTGTCTGTTCTCAATCAGTTTGACATTTCCACTTTTTATAATTCAAACTGTCTCGTTACAAATTAAACAGAACAGCTTTGTGCTGGATTGGGGCAAAATGAATCCGTACCTCTCTGTCCAGTCATCTTTAAAAGCTCTGTTTTCTTCGACTTTTTTTAGTAATGGACATCCTCACCTATAGAACCGCGCACGCACCTCGGTGAAGTGTCATTATATTAACCCGCTCGATTACGTCAAACGTCATATGCTTACTGGATTTCACGGAAGCAATTGACATCGCGAGAGCGATTCAAAAGCTTACAGAGCAGGCGAGTCTCGTCTCTTTCTCTCTCGCGGTCATGTGATGTCATGCGTCGATTGGTCTGAGCGCAGCGGCGCCACAAGTCAAACAAGCGGGTCCGGATTTAACTCCCTCCGGGTCCGGATCCAACTCCCTCCGGGTCCGGATCCGGACCGGGGTCCGGACTTTGAGTAGACCTGGCGTAAACAATGTGAGATCAGATTGTTAGGGTTTCCCCACAGCCTGTTTTGTGTCACTGTTTTGGTTTAAAGGAGATTACAAATAGAAGAACAGATGGATTTGTATAATTACAGGGTGTTTATGCACACACGCTGGCGACTCAATTTCTGATAGATAAACATTTAAAAGTGCATTTTCTGGGATAGCGGCCCTAGCGTGCTCCAGGTAGGAGGTCTGTTCTGTTAAAGCACGTGCACACACAGAGCCACATGAGCAGCATTGCTGTCAAACCTTCTGCACATGAGGGGCTATATGAACAGTAATTATAGCAAGCCACTTAATAGGAAGCCTGTAATCTTACCCAAAAGGTATTACAGAACCCTCCATCTTCATATAACCCATTGTTTCCCAAATTTTTTCTGCCGGACCCCCCATTTACAGAAATAAAAATAAAAGCTTCCATTTCTATTCAACTCTTCTTCTTCAAAAAAAAAAAAAAAACCTTCTAACTTAGCTCTGTATACTGTGGTAGGCTTTATGAAACCAGTTTTATTGATTGCACTTATGCTTTTTGTTGTACTTGTGTTGTCGTTTTCCACTCCAATCCAAAATGAAGCCTATGCCTTGGACTTAAACTGAAGACTCCTTGTTGAATCAGAGGTGACGTCAATGAACTGTTCCTGTTCTGCTGTGCTGAAGTCAGCGGGTGGTCTTGCACTGAAGGGGTCTCGAATCCAGTCATAGCATGCTGGACCGGGCTTGGTGCCGGTGCTGGACGGCCTGGAGCTGCTTGTGCCGGTTGCTGGACCGGGCTTGGTGCCGGTTGCTGGACGGGCTTGGTGCCGGTTGCTGGACCGGGCTTGGTGCCGGTTGCTGGCCGGGCTTGGTGCCGGTTGCTGGACCGGGCTTGGTGCCGGTTGCTGGACCGGGCTTGGTGCCGGTTGCTGGACCGGGCTTGGTGCCGGTTGCTGGACCGGGCTTGGTGCCTGGACCGGGCCGGTTGCGGCTGGAGCCGGTTGCTGGACCGGGCTTGGAGCCGGTTGCTGGACCGGGCTTGGAGCCGGTTGCTGGACCGGGCTTGGAGCCGGTTGCTGGGGAGAGTCTGGCCGCACGGACCGTCACATCCCCACAGCGCCCCCCAAAAAAATATTTGGGGCTTGACACCTCCGGACTCGGGACCACCGGACTCGGGACCACCGGACTCGGGACCACCGGACTCGGGACCACCGGACTGGACTGCACTCCTCTCCTTTTCCTCCGGGAGCGGCCCACGGGAAGTGCGGCCGACGGAAGAGAGCTGGTGGGAGGCACGGCTAGCTCCGTGGCAGAGGAGTCGGACGGGGAGTCCCACGACTCCCTCCGTTGACGCCGTCTACGGAGACTGGAGGACGGTGGAGAAGAGGCTGCAGATGGTGGGGAGAAGCCCATGACCCCGATTTGCAGGGAACGACCCTCGGGATGACGGCCAGCGGGAGGGAGAGTAGGACTCAACTGAGACCCTGGGCTCCGGCCGATTCATGGCGTACCTGATCAGTTCGGTGAAGCCCAGCGGTCTCAGCGTCTGCATCTCCCCCCGCGTCAGAGGGTAGTTGAGGCCGCCATTGAACAGGACCATCTGTTCCTGCTCATCATGGACCATCTCCCCTGCAGCCTCGAAGAAGCGATCCGCGAAGTCAAGCACGTCGCCGTATCCCTGACGGACATTGCACAGGCGACGGGCCTGACTTGCACGTTTCGCTTCCGTGCCTGCTGGGTTCAGTTGTGGCTGGTTCATTCTGTCACGGATTGCACAGAGAGACAAGGCAGGGAGAACCCAATTGCAGGCAAGAGTCAGGGATGAAGGGGTTAACAAGGATTTATTAACAAAACATAAAACAGGAACAAAGCAAAAACCCACGAGGGGGAAAACAGGACTGGATACTAATAAACTGACACAAGGACACGGACTAACTAAACTAGAAAACAAACAATTAATACTAAACACTAAACTACACTTACTGAACACAGGGGTAACAGGAACTTGAAAGACACAGCAAGAACGTACAGGAACTTTAACAAGGGCTAACAGGTAAGGTACATCAAGAACACGAGGTAAGACGTACAATGAACCAGACAGGACAAAGAACACGAGGATGTTTTAAAGGGGAGCAAATCAAGAGGGAACAGGTGCAAGGGATAAACTAATTAACACAAACTAGGAAACAGGAGGGTAGGAACGATGACGCAGACTAGAGAAACAAAGGATCCTGTATGATTCCACCTCTAGACCAAGAAATACCTGACAAGGAGAGGTGGAACCATGACACTGTGCTCTCTCTTCATCACCCACTGTTGTACTGGTAAATCCGAGTGCAAGATATGCCTCATCATATTTTCTTCTCTTTGTTGTCGTTGTGAAGTTTGAAGTACAATTATCATCTACTTTATGTTTACCTGGCACTTGTTTGTCTTTTCAAAAACTTGTCCATGGTTAGAGCGGAATATTCGGCAGTGAGAGAGAGAGAAAGAGTGCGCGCTGAATACTGCAACTGGGCGGTGCAGCAGATATTTTCGGCTCATTGGACCATTTTTCTCTTTTGAAATTTCGGTGCATCCCTTTAAATATCGGTGTATGTAAAAACAGGCTTCTGACATTTTTTATGAAAACTGCACAGCGTTCAGTAATATTTTTTATTGAGGTTCTGTAAATTTACACCAAACAAGCCCAAACAATTTGCGTTTGTTTTCATATATTTATATTGTTCTTATATTTAACTTCAGCTGGTTGGGCTAGTACCTTGGTTCTTGCGTCTCATTCTTCAGTGTTCTGCATTTACCAATCTATAGGCTACATATAAAAAGTACTTATTTTATTTTAAATGGATATCTTTATCATTTAAAAACCAACAATGTATGCTATATAATAACCCCATTTAGGAGCTTTTTTAGGCCTATTTGGCACTAAATATAGAAGGAATGCGTTTATAATATAGCAAACCGCGCTATTGACCTATAAAAACTATAAAAAAGCTAAAATCACTGCAAGGAAACTTCCTTCCCTGTGACAGAGCTACGTTCCCGACTATTTTAAGTAAATTACACGTCACATGTCTTTAGGATGTGTGTGAACGCACGCACAGGTTCCAGAAAATCACTGGCAGTGTGAACCAAAATCAACAGATCCCGTCATCCCGGGACATCTTCCGCATATTTTCCGGGATCTCTGTATGAAAAGGGCTTAATATCCAGTGCCTTTTGTGCATTTGTATGGAGAACCCATTCATTTGTACAATTAGCTTGAATTAATTTTTATTTGGCAATTTTATATTTCCATAAAAGATAAGTTGTGTTGCTTGCCTTGCGTTTTTTTGCCTCGTGGTTTTTTTGTGCCAATAAATAAATTAAATAAATATTATTTCAAAGCTGTCCTATGTGTCATTTAAAAGGCAGCAATATATACATAATTATAACCCAACAATATTGTTTTATTTAGCACCAGGAAAAATGGAGTATATCGTATAACACGCTATAGTGAGATCACTGCCACAGCCCTTATTATTAACTACAGTAAATTGATTATTAGCAGTTGTATACCAATATTTACTATGGTAAGGTTCGAAAACACACATTTTACTTGGCCTACATCATTTACTTTGGGGTTGCTGTGTGAATTTGAGAATATATTGTGTGCACAAGATCATAGTAAAAGGATCGACATCCTTTGTTGTGGCAAAGAGTTAGACAGTAAACAGAACAGTTTAACCAAAGCAGAGATCATTCTGGAATGGGTTAAACCGAGATGACTGACTAAATTAAGTTTTATTTTGAATTATGAATGACATAGAAATTCACAGTGCTGATGGTTTCCCCCACGTTAATTCTGCCATCGTCATACTGGTAGTACACCGGCAGCTGCAGTCCGCATTGCAATGCAAACGCTACACACCTTGAAAGGAGGCACGCGCTGAGTGTGCGGCGCGAACTAGCTGCTTACCCATGTGTATCGGGGATTATATTTATCGAATGCCAAAATCGGAATTTATCACTTTGGTTCATAAAGACGACAAAATATACACTAAATATCTATGTATGTACACTGCCTTGCCGCACCCCCCTTATCATAACTCCGCGCCCCCCCCTAGGGGTTGCGCCCCCCAGTTTGGGAACCACTGATATAACCAATCTCAGGTTATAGCGCACATGCAAATCACGTGTCAGTGTACGTATGCCATGTGCATGGAGACAGTGGCTAGGACAGGTATTGAACCTGGGCCTCCCACGCAATAACGCGGGGCTCTTTCTACTGACCAACAGGGGCGTTCCACACATGCTGGACATAGCACGTATTGGCCTCACATTGCAGGTCTCCATTTTGAATGGTGCTCCCAAAAATCAAAACACGTGCTTACACGGCATGCCGCCATTACAAATGGGGGCCTACTCATATGTGAAAATTAGCCGAAATATGTTGCATCTGTACATGGCAGAGCCCTATGCACGGGGTCTGCTTGTGTACAAGAACAGCTAATGCATGTAGTGCTTATACAAGGCAAAACCTATGGAAAGAGTCTGAAATCTGCTAAGTAACGTCGTATTACACTGAGGCGCTGCTCATGTAAGTGTACACACCGTGGGGTATTCTACACTAGGTTTAGTGGAGAAAAGCACCCGGTACGTGGCCGTTATTATCATAGATTCTCGTCTTCTGCCCAGATGTCGTGCTGACCAAGCCTCAATAGAGGGGTGGATCTCGGCAATCAGTGAATGCTCTTCACTCTTGTTCTGCAGGCCTGAGCAGCGCATGTTTACTGCTCCGTGGGGCAGCGGGCCCACCAACGGCGCACTGGCTGCAGTGGGCCTCTGCCTGCAACCTGTAGCTCCTCTTCGCTTACCTATAATCCATAAAAAGCGAAGCTCTTCTTGGCATTGTTCACCCAAAAATAAAAGTTCTGTCATTATTTACTATAGAAACCTATAGAAATGTCATTGTTCTGTTAAAACAAAGAAAGATATTTGTAAGAATGTCAGCAATTTTTAGTTCTGTTACATCATCCACTACCATAGTAGGAAAAAAAATATTGTATATCTTGTTGTTCTGTTGAACACAAAGTGAGATGTTTTGAAGAACTTAGGAACACAAACAGTTCTGGGGCACCTTTGACCACCAATTAATTTTCCCTGGCACTGCCGAGATTCAATAAGGCTCAGGAAAGGTAGAGAAAGAGGGATATCTCCCATAGCGTAGCTATACGCAATGTTGAGAGACTGCTCTTGAAAGGGAACTAAAAGTATGTGATTTAGAAAAATAAATGAATGTTATGTGGCTATTCAAAAAATAATTTGGCACCTGTTTTTTCCCCTATAGGAGCAAATGGCTCCTTAATTGATTTGTTTTTGTCTGGAGCCCTGAAATACGTTATCTCTTTCGACAAAGAAGCGAAAAATGTGACAACATCTTTGTCCTGTTAGAGCCGCCATAGTGCTTACAAAGGAAGGGGTGGAGTGAGCCCTTGGGTGCAATTCTCAACCTCACCGCTAGATGCCGCTCGAATCTCTACATTCTACTGACCACCTTTCAACTTAATTTATTGATTCTTATATTCCTTTAACTACATTTCCTAAATTCCTACCTCTTTTCCATACTGCACCATCATCTGCATATAATGCCTTCCCAATGTTTGGCTTAACTCTTTCAAATATATCATTAATCATTAAATTAAATAAGATTGGGCTAATTACACTTCCTTGTGGGGTCCCATTCAGGATATCATATGATGCTGACATTTCTTCACCTACTCTTACCTGGAATGAACGCTCAAACAGAAAATCTAATATCCAATTATACATTCTTCCCCCTATTCCAATCTTGTTTAACTTAATTAACAGTCCCTCCCTCCATAAAGTGTCATATGCTTTTTCAATGTCAAAGAAAACAGCAACAAGAAATTCTTTCATTATTAGAGCTTTTTTGACTTCATTTTAGAGTAATATCAGAGCATCCATTGTAGATCTCTTCTTCCTAAAACCACTCTAAGCTGATGACAATATTTCTTTTTTCTCCAAAAAATAATTCAACCTTCTTACTATCATTTTCTCCATTACCTTGCATAATATAGATGTAAGAGCAATTGGCCTATAACTATTAGATTTTGTTGCATCTTAACCTGGTTTCAATACTGGTATAACTATTGCACTTTTCCAGTCTTCGGGTAAGCTGCCTTCGTTCCATATATGATTATATAAATCCAATAATGGCTACCTCTGGTACATTTTTTAACATGCTATAACTGATCCTGTCTCCTCCTGGCGTTGTATTCTTTGAATTGTTAATGGCTATTTTTAGCTCAAAAGAGTTAAAATTGTCCGCCATGTTGATGATCTTCTTCTCCTTTTTTAATGGCGGGGAGCAAATTACGTTTGTGGTGCATATCCGCCACCTACTGTACTGGAGTGTACATGGGCCAGAGGTTCCATGCGACGTAATAACAAACGCAACAACTTAAGTTCTGAGAGACAGGTGCATTATTAACATCAGTAATGCTGTAACTTTACCTTTCATGAGTTTTCCCAGCATTTGCAACATGTTTGTAATGTCTTCACAAAGGAGATGTCGGGCAGCTGCTCGATGATCTCGCCTTAGGAGAGCACTGCTGATTTTATTGTCAAGGAATATAAGTATTATTGCTTATAAATTAAGTGTACCCTAGAAATGCATTGCTAGCTGACACCTACACTCGTGCACAATATTATTGATAAGTGCTGACCAATACTTATTCTTTTTTTTCCCCCTGAAAATTATATATTGTATTAAAATAGGCTCATAAATGTAATTGTATTGCCATCTATGCATTAATACAGACTACAAAAATGCATATGTTTTCAGTGAAGCAATGACATAATGCATGAAGTAATGTAATATGTTGTATTTACAGACAGCTATAGAATAAACATGAATACAAAATATGTGAATTTGATGTAAGAAAATAAATTAATTGAATAATTATTAATACATATACAAGTAAACACACATAAATCAAAGCTTTATTTCAATGTATTGTTGTAACGAATTATCTTGTCTCTACAGGCGTTGAACACCACATCCTACTGCCATCTCACAGTGATTTTAAGTACTGCGCTCATCTGTCCCTGTAACAGTCAAACAAGATTCAAGTGACTGTGATCTGTGCTCAATACTGCATTTATATGTGGAGGTAGTTGCTCATGTGTTAACTCGCTGTTTATTCAACTCAAATGTTCCTGAATTCATCAACAGAACTAATGGACAATTAAAATATATACATTATGTTTAGTTACTTAAGTATATATGTTTATTTACATTACTTATAGGCAGGCACGTGCAGACAGGGGGGGGGGCGGAGGGTGCTTGAGCACCTGCCTTTTTGGCCCTTGATAGCGAAAGTGCACTTTTGTTGAGGCAAAAAAAAAAAATGTAATTAAGGGCCCTTTTGTGAACGCCTGCCCAATCTAATTATTAGAAAAATTAATTAATAATAATTTAGCCCTACATTAAATGACGCCCGTGATGACCTTTCACCTGACCACCTCATCTGGCACGCCCCCTCACGTTCAGACGCCTTCAGTAGTTTAGCGCCTTTTCCAGGATACAAACCATTCGCGGCTGTCGCTCTCAGCGGAGCGGTGTGCTTGTCACTTATTATTGTTATCATCATAACTAGTATTAGTAGTGGGGCTGCTTAAGTCCATTTTTGAGCCGAATCGTTCACTTCATGGTACAAGCACCAAATTTGGTACAAATGATGTCCAGGACATACCTTCTAATAAAAGTACGTTGCCCAGCTGAAAATCCAAGAGGGCCGCCAGTTTTCAAGATGGCCGCCCTCGTCAAACGCCAAAAAAAGGTTTTCGAGGTAGAACTTGAATTAACAGAAGAATGTTAATGATCCAAGCATGATCACTTGGGACCCTGCTTCAGAGTAGTGGGTGGACAGGTGCTCTTGTGGAGGCTGTGGTGGCCTCTTCAGGAACAGCTGACTCCTTTCTTTCTGCCTCAAGTGTCACAAGAACACGCCACATGCACCAAGTTACAGCATGCTGTCTGTACATGCTCCGAAAGGAAGCATATGAGTACCATTGTGCAGAACAGAATGATGGAGCGCTGAATTTCAATGACTGGTGTGAGAAGTGCAGGAAGGAGAGTCCTCAGTTTCAATTCTGGGAGCTTGTGTTGTCAATGGAATTGGTGTGATTTTCTCGCTGGTCAGGTCTTTCAGAGAGGCTAACTTCAACTTGTATTGTCAAGCACTGTCTGCTCTAATCCCCTTCTTCTTTGCAAACAACAATGTGAACTATGCTCGATGGCTCCCCATTCACCTCAGAGACATGGTTTCTTTGGAGCAAACTCACCCTCAGATTTTCAATGAATTTCAGCTGGGAAAGTTTTGTGGTCCACAAGACTCACAGGGAGTTTCAGGCATAGCCATTGACCAAGCTCACGAGCAGGCTAATGCAGTTGTTAAAGGTGATGGTGGTGCCATTGGAGTTACTGAGGATCCATCTGCACTGAGGCGGTGGATGGTGTCTGGACCAGAAGTTAGCCAGTTAGTCAACCAGTATGAGTTGGCATCTGAGGTCAATGAAGCAACTGAAGATATCAGGCATCATGAGCAGACTCGTCAGTCTCAGAAGTCCTTCACTGACAAGGTCCAGAGGTTGTTTGCTGTGATGAAGGATCTGGGTAATCCTTTTCAGGAAGAGTCCAAAGATCTGCTCACATTGGACACAAAAAACATTGCACATCCCAGTGCTGCTGAGCTTGTAAGAACTCACTTGGAGAAAGGTCAAGTTGCCTTCAGAGACTTTTTCAATGGTCTGGGTGATGAGACTTCCTTCTATAGGCCGATTAAAAAGAACAAAGTTGACTTCTTTCGCCAAGAAGCAGCTTCAGCTTGCAGTGACATGAAGAAGCAGGTACTCAAAGATGACTGTCGCCTGTTCTCACAGCTCTTTATATCCTGCCAATCACGAGAGTGTGACCTGCTTGAGTTCTTTAAGCATGAGAATCAGTCTTTCCCTGCAGCACTGAGCGACACAGGGAAACTCTACTACGGCCAGAAGTCTCAGCTTGCAAACATTTTGGAAGCTACCATTTCTCCTCCTGACAAACAACCAGAATGTGGTGCTATTATCATTGATGGTTCCTCTCTTGTGTATTCATTGTCTCCAAAGACATCAAAGACCTTTGAGGAATATGCTGTCCAAGATGTAGTTCCAAAGATCCAGGCATACTCATCAAAGTATGAGCGAACAGACATAATTTTTGATGTCTACTGGACTTCAAGCCTGAAGGCTGAAACAAGGTCAAACAGAGGTAAGGGAGGTCGACGTAGAGTGACCGACAAAACCAAACTACCGCCCAACTGGAAAAGCTTCTTGCGAGACAATGAAAACAAGACTGAACTCTTTGGGTTCCTAGCAGAGAAGATAGTGACCTTGTGTCCTGACAATGTCGTAGTTGTGACCAAAGGAGAGCAGGCTCTTACAAACAAACCCATCAGCCTTGAAGGTTTAAGTCCTTGCAACCACGAAGAAGCTGACTCCAGAATCTTCACACATGCTCTTCATGCAGCCAAGCAACAGATAAAGTCTGTGTTGATAAAGGCATGCGACACAGATATTCTTGTGGTTGCAGTCAATGTTTTTGCGACTCTTCAGGATGCAGGCTTGGAAAAGATCTGGATAGAATTTGGCCAGGGTCAGTCCATTAGGTGGTTGCCATTCATGATATGGTGGTGAATCTTGGCCCAGAGAAATCCAGTGGCATGCTGTTCTTCCATGCCTTCACTGGCTGCGATGTTGTGTCAGCTTTCCGTGGTAAAAGCAAGAAAAGTGCATGGCAAGCATGGGAGGTTTGCCCTGAAGTTAGTCCTGTCTTCAAAAAGCTCAGCCAATACCCACCTATCATAGAAGATGCAGACCTCAACATCCTTGAGAAGTTTGTCATCACCATGTATGACAAGCAAAGTACTACATGCAAGGTTGATGAGGCAAGACTGGACTTGTTTGCTCGGAAGCAAAGGTCTTATGATGCCATTCCACCAACAAGCGCATCCCTCGTTCAGCATGTGAAACGGTCTGCTTTCCAAGCTGCCTGCATATGGGGCCAAGCAACAGTGTGCAAAATGCAAACTGAAAGTCCTGCCAACTGGGGCTGGCAAAAAGATGGTCAGATCTGGCAAGTTCTCTGGACAACCCTTCCACCCATTGCTCAGACTTGTGAGCAGTTGACAAAATGTGGCTGCAAGACTGAATGCCAAGGACGATGCAAATGCTATCGCTTTGGCCTGAGTGCACACAGTTGTGTGCCTGTGCATGTGAGGGCTAAGAAAATAGAACAACCAAGTTTAAGTTGAATGTTTGAGTTGGATATTTGTATTATTATTTTTTAAGTTATGTTGATTCAAGTTCTGGATCGTAAACATGCAGCCTATGCTTTGACACCTTTTCTGTGTTTTATACGAAAAAATAAAAAAAAAAAAAAAAAATGGGGGAGACAAAGACAGCCTCTACGTGGCCTCCCCTACAAGTAGCTTACAGGTCCAAAAGCTTTAAGTGAAACTAATGTCTTTGTTTGTGAGTGTTTTTTCATTTAATTCGCATTGTATCATCATAATATTCAATAATTTTGATTTTCTAAATGCAGAGTTGTATTTATCATGTGCAAAAACACATATTTCAATGTATAAACCATCAGAATAGGACTATTCAATCAAAATATAGTTCAAACGCTGTTTCAAACCACTTCGAATGGCGGCCATCTTGAAAAATGGTGGCCACTTTGTTTGTTCAAGTGGGCAACGTACTTTTATGAGATAGTAGGTCCAAAAGCACTTGTGTACCAAATTTGGCGCTTGTACCACAAAGTGAACGATTTTTCATTAATGTGCTCCACTATAGTATTTCACAAGACCGCCGAGAAGAGAGCATGCACGGCGTTTGTGTGTGTAGTCTGAACGGAAGTGACGTTAGCTGAGCAGCTAATGCTACATCTACACACAGCAATATATAAACACAGGTGCATGTTTACTTCTGGAATCTTTGCTGTTGGGGGAGAAAAGTTTCACGGGCGTCGAGGGGTCTGGTCTTTATGTTATTTGACTAAAACTGTTAATACTTTGGAAGTATTATTATTACGGTAGAGTGCCTTCAAAACAGTTATCAAAATACCGGTTAACAGGCTTATTCTGATTTTTACTTCCTCTGAATTATACTCATCAGTGTTGTTTTTCTTATCATCATTATCATTTAAAAAAATTATTTAAATTCAGAAGAGGGTTAGAGCAGAATTACATTTTTAATATGATAAACTATATTTTCTACAACAGTAAAGGCAGCAGCAGCAGCAGCCCCTCAACATCAGCTGCTTCTTGTAGATTATTTCAGCCCACAGTGTTTTATAGCATATTGCCTACAACTTTACAGTACAATATGTCATGATACAGTGGACACGTTTATTTCCAATAGTGACCATGTCCTGCAGAGTTTACTATAACAGCTGTTGTTCTGTACATCAGAGAGGAAACCTTAAAGGGACAGTTCACCCAAAAATAAAAATGACATCATCATTTACTCACCCTCAGGTTGTTTCAAACCTGTATACATTTCTTTGTTCTGCTAATCACAAAGGACGATGTCAGTAACTAAACAGATCTCACCCCCATTGACTCCATACTATTTATTTTCCCTACTATAGCAGTAAATGGGGGATGAGATGTGTTTGGTTACTGACATTCTTCCAAATATGTGTTCAACAGAACAAAAACCTTGATACAGGTTTGGAATAATCTGAGGGTGAGTAAGTGATGACAGAATTTTCTTTTTTGGGCGAACTATCCCTTTAAGGTTTGGACAATTTAATTCACTTCAGTTTCTAATCCAAGATTTATCAATAGGTGCAAATAAAAATTTTATACTTTTAAACATTATAATGGTCTTTCGGTTCTGTTTCTTTTTCAAACTGCATCATGACATTTGCTGCTGTATCATTACAGAAGCATCCATATTGATACATATATCAGCAAGGAATTCATCACGATATACAGAATTGATGTTTTGAGCACAGCCCTATTTAAAGCCTTGTTCCATGTGCCCCTTTTTTACTTTAGCACCCCCTTTAAAGGTCTCTGCACGGCCCTGCTTATAGGTATCTATGCACTGCAGTGAACAATGCTTTGTACCACATATTAACAGACGTAAGCTACATAAGTGTGATGTGTATTTCATGTTGTGATGTGCGCATTTGCAATACTTAACGAGAAAATGACAGGTCACATGTTACACAGACATTAAAAAGCGTCTAACATGCGTAAGTCTACTTCGAAGACGCGTCAGTGCGTGGAACGCCCCTTTAAGCTAGACATATTAAAACTCTGCAGCAAAATCACAAATATACTTTACGTAGCATCTTACAGGTTAACTTTACGTTACAGCACTTTAACAAATGCGTCTGCAACGCGCAAAGAAACGCGTTGTTGGCTAGTAAGACTCACATTTGAAAACCTGCCTCGCAGTTCTCCGCCATGCTCGTGTTTGAACTTATCAATTCCCGTGGGCTCATGGGATATAGTAGTATGCCCAGTATCTGTCGCTGGGTGCGTCAGAATTTGGGCGTAACCTGTAAGCCATCCGATAATTTCTCACCTGCTCTTATGAATACTGACGTTCGGGACATACTATTGTTTTCACATACTATAAGTAGGTAAGTAGGCGGTTTCGGACGTCACAGTAGTATACACATGTCCAAATCTCGCGAGAAATAGTGCACCATGCGGAAATTTCTCGCCTACTGTTTTATGAATACTGAGGTTTGGGACATACTACTCTTTCGCCTACTGCTTTTTGCTACTATATAGTACGACAGTATGCGGTGTGGGACGCAGCCTTATTTTCCGCATCGTGACGTGTATTCAAGTGAAACGGCTTCTGAAATTAGAAAAAAAAGTAGGGTGGGGCTTTAATTTGGACCTTCCCTTTTTGATTGGTTTGTTTTAAGTTGGGCCTGCAGGGGAGGGCTAAATGCCTGGCCATTGGACAGTCAGTGTAGTCCTACCGCTTTCTTGTTGCTGACTTCATGTGGTGAAGAGTTGTTGTTGAGAGGGGGGGAGGAGCTTAACGTTTTTGATTAAAGATTGCAAGTGTAAATTAATTTTTTAAAAAAATGGCGTGCACTGATAAATCATTTATAATAATCACTACAACACCGTGTAAAACAAATGTCCTGTTTGAGTGCGACTCTTATTAGTTGAGCATTACCAAGTTGCTTGAAAGCTCTTAGACGGACGTTATAATATTTTGTGTCATTTAAATCAGCATATTGTCACCGAACAATGTCTACATATAGTTTTTTTTTAAAGACCGTAAAAACTTTATATGTTCCTCATCATACGTAAGTTGTAAATTCATTATGTTAACGTGTACTAAATATGTTTACATTCTTTTAAAATGTACAGCAACAATCATTTTTAACAAAAATTCTTACACAACTAAAAGAAGGACTTTTATTTAACGCTTGTCAGGCAGAATGTGTCCCGTGTAGATGACGACTTTTCCGGTGGCGAGAGAACTTCCGTCACAACACAAAACATCTAGGGACTAGCGATTGCTAGCTGATGATTTCTTTTTACTGTATCATCACTACAAACCTAATATATACAGTTTAACGTTTTAAACTCGTTTGGACAGTTGTCTGTTTGTCAGGTAACACATTTTCATTTTTACAGACATAACTATCTGATCAAATGAAACTGACGATCATTTGACGGAAGACGCTCTTAAAACCTGGGACTCGTTGTTACAGTCATGATATGTGATGATGTGCTTTTCTATAACGTTACAGTAGCACATTGAGTTATTCTCTGTGAGTGACAGTCTGATGTAGAAACATGTCATGACATTGTGATGGGAAAGCAAAGCTTCTGTATATATTCTACTTGTGTTCGTACTCTGTCAGTTAATAATAAACATTTTCCACAGTTAAAGTGTCACACCTTTTCTCATTAAATTATTTTATATAGATTAGCATCTATTTTATTATAGATTTTTAGCCACTCTTAATTTGAATCCCGGCCACTGATGAAGCTGTGTTTATCTGTGATATGACATGATGTGTTTGTTTGTTTGTGAAGCATGAACTCTGGTGTGGAGCGCAGGGGCATCAGCATCCAGCAGTCAGATCTGATGTGTAAGAGAGGATGCGGCTTCTACGGTAACACTGTCTGGGAGGGTCTCTGCTCCAAATGCTGGCATGAAGAGAATCACTGTTCCAAAGATAAACAGATTGAGGATGATAGAGCATTGGCTGAGAGGTGAGAGAGACACATTTTATTCATCTTCTGTAAGGGTCATCAGGTCATCAACACTTAAAGTTCCATTTATTTTTCATGAAAAGTATTTCAAATCAAAACAATGTTTCATATTCACACACTTTTGTCCTCTAGGTAAACAGAATGTAATGCCGTTCAAACGCATGTGTTTTCAGATCAATAAACTGTGAAAGCAAGGTGGGGTTACAGAGAATCAAACTCTTTAACGTTGTTGAACCGCAGACAGTCCACATGATGATCAGCTGTCACTCTTTACAAAAAGCACAAGAACATTTCAAAGAATTGGCAGGACTATGGGATCAGAATTGTTGCAATATTCTGAATAAATAAACTACGATCCGCAAATAAATATAGAGAGTTTCACAAACATTTTTTAAATCCATAAATATATCGTAGACGTTCCACAAAAAGAAAGGGAATTCACAAATAAATACCATGAGATTTGCAAATAAAAAAATATTTACACATTTATTTGAATGGCATTTATTTGTAGATCGCTTTCTGGACATTTGTGAATCGCTACACGCATTTGTGGATCAGTGCACGCATTTGTGGATGGCTTTCTGCACATTTGTGGATTTTGAAACATTTCTAACGTCAAGACGTGTGCGCAATCCACAAAAAGGTGGACTCCGCCCACTATCTACGCAAGCCAATCTGGTAACTTCCGCTTTTGTTGTCCAATAGGGCATGTCCTAAGTTCAGCCAATCATGTTAGCTCTGCACTAAGATTCAGGGAGGGAGCTAACATGGCGGCTAGTGACGGTCTAAAATGCGTGATATACTAAGAAATAAGAATGGCCTCTTCTTTATACTACTCAGTAATGATTGGTTGCGTTTATATACATTGTCCATATGTTAGTAACAAATGACTGAAACGTTTCTGACTTGATAACAGCGTGCACGGACTGGGGTGGACAATCCCGGTGACTAAGGACTGATTTGGTCTGCTGCCACCCAGCCGTTTTATTGTCTTTATGTACCAAAGTGATAAATTCCCAATTTGGCATTTGATAAAATATAATCTGTATCCCCGATACACAGGTAAGCAGCTAGTTCGCGCCGCACTCAGCGCGTGCCTCCTTTCAAGGTGTGTAGCGTTTGCATTGCAATGCGCACTGCAGCTGCCGGTGTACTACCAGTATGACGATGGCAGAATTAACGTGGGGAAACCATCAGCACTGTGAATTTCTATGTCATTCATAATTCAAAATAAAACTTAATTTTATTAGTCAGTCCTCGGTTTATCTCATTCCAGAATGATCTCTGCTGTGGCTAAACTGTTCTGTTTACTGTCTAACTCTTTGCCATGACAAAACTATATGATCACTGTAAGGAACACTACCCATAACATTAACAATAGTAAGCGTTCTTTATAGTGGTAGCAGCGTAAGTATATTGCCAGATGACCATATGGGACAAATCTGTCCACAATTCCCCACATATAAATACTTTAGTAGTATAATACATTTACTATCAAATGAACAAAGTTACTATAATGACAAGACACAGGTAACAAAATAGTAAAAATAAATATGTAATAGACAATACACATATGAAAAAACACAATATATGCCGAAAGGGCAGCCGATGCTATATTGTATGTAGCCTTTATACAAGTTATAAGGTGCTATATTCAAATTGTGTAAGGGAATGGGATAGCTGTATGATATATTAAATTAGTAACATATGTATAGTAAATAAATAATGAGTATAAGTGAGTAGTTGAGTATTGCACATATTTATTGCAAAGTGGGGAGAACATTTAACTGTTCATGGGGCATATGGCCTGAGTGAAGAAACTTTTCCCATGTCTGACTGTTTTGGTGCTCAGTGCTCTGCAGCGCCGAACAGACGGCAGCAGTTCAAAGAGAAAGTGTGCTGGGTGTGAGGGGTCCAGAGAGATTTTGCGAGCACTTTTACTCGCTCACTCTGGATGAATACAGTTCTTTGCAGGGAAGGGTAGTGATTCGCTCAGCAGTCCGAACTATCCGCTTTAGTGTTCGGAGGTCTTTAGTGTTTGTATGTTTCCCGAGCATGTAAACTGAAATTGAGAGAGAATTTGCGTCGTAAGCAGTAATTTTGAAATGAATTCATCGATCAACACAGAATTATAATGGTAGAGCACTTCAATAAACTTGATCGCTTAGCAACCTTAAAAACAAGTTGTGTGTCTCTTGATGTACACGATGTGGAGGAGCGTTTTTTTGTTTGTTAACGGACTGATTTGAGCCTACCTGAGCACGCTTGTTTTTTCTAAACAAAAACATGTAAAACAAAAGAATTTCCTTTTGTATTGCTGTTAAAGTAGTAAAAACAGGCTTCTGACATTTTTTTATGAAAACTGCACAGCGTTCAGTTATAATTTTTATTGAGGTTCTGTAAATTTGCACCAAACAATTTGCGTTTGTTTTCATATATTTATATTGTTCTTATATTTGACTTCAGCTGGTTGGGCTAGTACCTTGGTTCTTGCGTCTCATTCTTCAGTGTTCTGCATTTACCAATATATAGGCTACATAAAAAGTACTTATTTTATTTTAAATGGATATCTTTATCATTTAAAAACCAACAATGTATGCTATATAATAACCCCATTTAGGAGCTTTTTTAGGCCTATTTGGCACTAAATATAGAAGGAATGCGTTTATAATATAGCAAACCGCGCTTGACCTATAAAAACTATAAAAAAGCTAAAATCACTGCAAGGAAACTTCCTTCCCTGTGACAGAGCTACGTTCCCGACTATTTTAAGTAAATTACACGTCACATGTCTTTAGGATGTGTGTGAACATCCCGGGACATCTTCCGCATATTTTCCGGGATCTCTGTATGAAAAGGGCTTTCCTGAAATGCCCTGTAATATCCAGTGCCTTTTGTGCATTTGTATGGAGAACCCATTCATTTGTACAATTAGCTTGAATTAATTTCCATAAAAGATAACTTGTGTTGCTTGCCTTGCACCAGGAAAAATGGAGTATATCGTATAACACGCTATAGTGAGATCACTGCCACAGCCCTTATTATTAACTACAGTAAATTGATTATTAGCAGTTGTATACCAATATTTACTATGGTAAGGTTCAAAAACACACATTTTACTTGGCCTACATCATTTACTTTGGGGTTGCTGTGTGAATTTGAGAATATATTGTGTGCACAAGATCATAGTAAAAGGATCGACATCCTTTGTTGTGGCAAAGAGTTAGACAGTAAACAGAACAGTTTAACCACAGCAGAGATCATTCTGGAATGAGATAAACCGAGATGACTGACTAAATTAAGTTTTATTTTGAATTATGAATGACATAGAAATTCACAGTGCTGATGGTTTCCCCCACGTTAATTCTGCCATCGTCATACTGGTAGTACACCGGCAGCTGCAGTCCGCATTGCAATGCAAACGCTACACACCTTGAAAGGAGGCACGCGCTGAGTGCGGCGCGAACTAGCTGCTTACCCATGTGTATCGGGGATACAGATTATATTTTATCGAATGCCAAAATCGGAATTTATCACTTTGGTTCATAAAGACAATAAAACGGCTGGGTGGCAGCAGACCATATCAGTCACCGGGATTGTCCACCCCAGTCCGTGCACGCTGTTATCAAGTCGGAAACGTTTCAGTCATTTGTTACTAACATATGGACAATGTATATAAACGCAACCAATCATTACTGAGTAGTATAAAGAAGAGGCCATTCTTATTTCTTAGTATATCACGCATTTTAGACCGTCACTAGCCACCATGTTAGCTCCCTCCCTGAATCTTAGTGCAGAGCTAACATGATTGGCTGAACTTAGAACGTGCCCTATTGGACAACAAAAGCGGAAGTTACCCGATTGGCTTGCGTAGATAGTGGGCGGAGTCCACCTTTTTGTGGATTGCGCACACGTCTTGACGTTAGAAATGTTTCAAAATCTTTTTCCAGAGAAACTTGTGCTTAAAGACTGTGCTTAAGTTATTTCAAAAAGTTCATTTTGATTTACACATGAACAACACTGATGAATACAATTATATGAAAAATAAATAAATGGTTAAACTCATTTGACATCGGCTTTAATCAAACTCCAAAAACTATGATAATTTTGCATAAATATGATATGATCCATTAACTGCATTATGAAACAGTGATGTGCATACTTATATTCCAAGTGGCTTAAACATTTAAAGCTACAAGGTTTTGAGATTTTTCAAGATCATATATGGCAAAGCTATGAAATTAATTTTATTTTCATGCTGTGTGTGTGTCTGTGTGTCAGATTACAGAGAGAAGAAGAGGCAGCGTATGCCAGCAGCCACCAGGGGCCGCAAACACAGAACACCAGCACATCATCCAAAACCGTGACACACAGTGTGCCCATGGTGAAGAGACTTTTCACCTCAGCTCCCAAAACACCTGCAAGGAGAGGTACACACTTGGAAAGATTGGGCAAATATGAAATGTATAAAACTCTTGAGGGAAATCGTCTTGGTTACAGATGTCGCCTCAATTCCCTGATGGAGGGATGATCAGAGAACTGATGTTACATCTGTAACCAAGACGTTCCCTTTCTGTCTGTCGGTCTCTCGACGTTGTGTCGAACTGACAGATGGGGTTCCTATGGAAAACGCCACGGCGCTGTGCCCGGTCACAATCTCTAGCAACGTGGCAGTGACTGGCCTGGGCGTGTCAGACGTGAGCGCTATCGCAAAATTCGTAACCTTCCAAAGGATAGGTAGGGGGTCCCAGAGCTTTTTGAAAGGTGGGAAGCCCCTGCCATCGGCCCTCACGGGGGCGGCCTTGTTTCTCTAACAGCGAGAAGCCTTCCGGTACCGTAAGGCCACATGGTAAGCGCTATTTACTCAGAGGGGGAACGCGCTACAGAGACCACTTCCTACCGTAGGGAGGAATTTTAGTGGAGACACCAACATGGTCTCGCCGTCAGGGGAGAACTCATGGGAAAATGTGCGGACTAGAGTAGTTTACCGCAAGGTGGAGGTCCACCTAGGGAAGGTCATGGGTTACCAAGGTGGGAACCAATCATGAGGATACATCCCGACGGAACCGCCCGACTGGGGGGTTACAACGTCCAGTAGCACTAGGTCCGGTTTAGAGCTATATGTGGATAACTCAGTTGGTACCCGGCCTAAGGGGCAGGGCTGCTCTGCCCAGCCCGCCCGCAGGAGGTGCTTGCTTAGTGATGGATGGCATGCCTGTTCTTCACCCAGTGGGGGAAGAAGGGAGGCGAGAGTAGCACGCTGACCAACTTATGAGAAAGGGGGGAAGGTGCTTTCGCAGGCATACGCCCTACCGGCTGCCGGTCCTACATGTTGCCATGCAGGACGCGGGCTGATACCGGTTCCACTCGGAGGTTGTAGAACCTCGCGAAGGTGTTGGGCATAGCCCAACCCACAGCTCTGCATATGTCTGTCAGAGAGGCGCCCTGAGCCAGTGCCCACAAGGAGGCTATACCCCTGGTGGAGTGAGCTCTCACTTCTAGTCTCTTGGGATCGGTACGCCGTCGTGATGGCGTCGCCAATACAGTGCGCCAATCTCTTCTACTGACCTCCAAAACAGACAAAGAGCTGATCAGAGCCCCAGAAGCTCTGTGTGTGGTCTAAGTAGAGGTGCAATGCGCGTACTGGACACAACACGTATGGGGTTTGGTCTTCCTCCCCGGTGGGAGGATCTGCAAGTTCACCACCTGGTCCCAAAAGGGAGTGGTGGGAACTTTGGGCACGTAGCCATGCCGGGGTCTCAGGAGAACGGTCTTCATCGTGAGATGAGGAAGAGCGTCGTCTCCGAGTGGCTCGAAGGGGGGCCTCTTGAGGCCCGCCAGGACCACATCAAGGTCTCAAGAGGGTACGGAGCACGAATGAGGCGGATTCCGCCTTCTCGCGCCCCTTAGGAACCTGATGACCAGGTCGTGCTGTCCGAGAGACTTTCCAGCATCTGAGTCGTGATGAGCGGCAATGGTGGCTACATACACTTTCAGTGTGGAAGGGGAGAGATTACTCTCGAGTCTCTCTTGTAGAAAGGACAGCACATTCCCGATCAAGCAACTCCGCAGGTCTTCTCTTCGAGAAGAGCACCAGGATGAGAGGAGGGGCCACTTAAAGGCGTATAGCCACCTAGTGGACGGAGCCCTAGCCTAAGTGATGGTCTCAACCACCGCAGGGGGTAGGCCACTCAGGATCTCCTCGTCCCGTCCAGGGGCCAGACATGGAGGTTTGAGAGGTATGGCCTGGAATGCCATAACATGCCTTTGCCCTGGGAAAGGAGGTCCTTTGTCAGGGGAATCTGCCAGGGGGGAGTTGTCGCTTCCAGGGGGGAGCATTAGCTCTGAGAACCAAGTCTGGTTTGGGCCAGTATGGCGCAACTAGTAACACTTGATTCTCCTCTTCTCTGACCTTCTCTGATCCTCTGACAGGATCTGTGCAATGAGGCTTACTGGGGGGAAGGTGTACTTCCGCTTGTTCCGTGGCCAGCTGTGCGCTAGAGCATCCGTGCCGAGGGGGGCCTCGGACAGGGAGTACCAAAGCGGCAATGGGTGTCCATGGAGGCGAACAGGTGACAGTCTGGGAAGCTAGCCAGGCTCCCAGGGACCAAGACAGGGGGACTAAAGGTATGATCTGCTTCA
>VCII01000135.1:0-98520 GCA_006030095.1 Triplophysa siluroides | reverse complement strand
TGGGGGGGTAAACTTGAAATTTGGGTTTTGATGTTGTGGAGGAAAAATGAAAAGTAAAAAGTGTAAAGTGTTTGATGTTTTTTTATTTTTTGTTAATTAAAAAACCAGTGTAGTAGTGGGACTCCCTGTTGTCATTCAACTTCAGATTCCTCTACAATGTAGCACATGACGCCTTCAATTCATGGTAACAATCATCCCAATATCAATAACCTATAAAAACCAAATGGTCACTTTACAAGTACAACAAAAACAAAAAATTATTTCCAAGCAAACACTAAAATAGCAATAATTTTAATAATTTTAACCAGTGAATTGAAAAATCTGCAATGGCATATTTATATGTATTCGTCCAGCAGCAAAGCATCAATGATATTATAAACGTTACATTATCTCATGGCCATAAGTAACGTTACTTTACCAAACAGGATTTAGAGCCAAAGGTAGCATAACCAAAACACAGTTAAAGGGGCGTGAGCACAAAAAAATCCATCACAAATAATATATGGTTGTTAATTGAACACTACTCTTCATGGTAAACATACTGCGATCGGATAAATACAAACAAATACATGAAACACAATGCACTAGGGAGCGCGGGAGGGAAGAGAGGGGAAAGAGACAGGGAGAGGGGGGGGCAGCGATTTGGAACATCATTAAAAATCATATTTAACAAAGAGGCACAAACTTAACGCAGCTATTCTATGCATAGAAACGATCTGGCAAGCTCTGTGCTGGATGTATCGTATGCGCTTGGAGAGATGAAATGTTCAAATGATTTCAGAATGCAGTCCTTTTGAAAAGTTGCGAGCCTCGGCCTAGTGATCCGCCGTGTGGCTCATCAAGGTGTTCGAGGCATCAGTTGTCCATTGTAAACAAGAACACAAAGCTCTCAGACACTTCTGGAGACATGAGAAACAGGACGTACAGTATATTGCTATAGATGATCAAAGAAGATGACAGGCTGTAGTAATAATTAAAACATGTCAAAGGCCATAGGTCTCCAGTCGTTATGTCCGTCTTGTTATTTTACATGCGTTCACACTGCTGAAACAAACAACCACAATCACACAAACCCCTCACCTATAGAGTGTGTGTGTGCTAACAAAAGATGTTGTCAAACATGGTGATAAGAGGGCGCCTTCTAATAGATGACCTAGCAGGAGAGAGGCCTGGGCATTTATAGAAACACACAAATTGAATTATTCTAGTAAAAGTACTACATTCTACAGTGTTTTTGTTAATATTATAATCACAAATTAGATTAATACATTACTGATTTGTTTTTATCATACCCAACATGCCAGAGGAAGAGAGAGCGGAGGAAGGCAGGTGGCCGCCGTGGCCGTGTGCTGAGGCAGCCTCATGCTTGGGTCGGCTCCTTGGGCAAAGGCAGACGGGGAAAGCCAGGAGGGGGGGGGCAGCCGGGCCATGGATAGGGCAAAAGATTCAAAGAGGAAAAAGGGAAGGGATAAAGATAGGTCTGCACCACCAGCGGAGGCGTGCTCGTGCTGCTGAGGTGGCTTGTGGTGGTGTGGGGGCAGCATGGCACTTGGAAGGTTGCGGTCAGGGGCGAGGCTGAGTGGAGAAGCGATCGGGGGACTAGTAGCGGCAGAGTCGGGGACTAGTAGCGGCAGGAGTCTGGGACATGTCCCATGGCGTGCTAGACGAGGGCTGCTACTGCAGCCTGACTTACGAGGCCCTTTCTCATGAGGGCAGGAGCAGGGGGTTGGAATGGGACTGTCTTTGAAGTATTATTATACAGTATTTACAGTAGAGTGCCTTCAAAACAGTGGTAAAAACAGGCTTATCAGATTTCTCATCCTCCGAATTAAACCTATAAATTTATCAATGCTATTTTAATGATCATTATCATTTATTAAATGAATAAATTCAGAAGAGGGTTAGAATAATTATATTTTTTAATATGACACAACACTATTTTTTCTACAACAGCAAAGACAGCAACTGCAGCAGCAACATTCCCAGCAGCCCCTCAACATCAGATGTTTCATGTAAGTTATGCCAGCACACAGTGTTTTAAAGCATGTTGCCTACAATCTTACAGTAACATTTATTTAGAATTGTAACCATGTCCTACACAGTTTACTATAAACAGCTGTTATTCTGCATACAGAGAGGAAAACCTTAAAGGGACAGTTCACCCAAAACGGAAAATTATATCATCATTTACTCACCCTCAGATTGTTTCAATCCTGTTTAAGTTTTGTTGTTCTGCTAAACACAAAGGAATATATTGGAAGAAGTCAGTAACCTAACAGATCTCACCCCTCATTGACTCCCAAAGTATTTATTTTCCTTTCTATGGCAAATGCGGTGTGAGATCTGTTTGGTTACTGACATTCTTCCAAATATATTCTGTTGTATTCACGGGCGGTTTAGACGCAAAATGTGAATCGCCCCTTATACAGGTTTGGATTAAAAAAAGGTTTAAATAAAGACAGAATTTTCACTTTTGGGTTAAACTGGCCTTTAATTTTGGACAATTTAACTCACTTCAGTTTCTAATCCCAGACTTATTGATAGGTGCAAATAAATATTTGTAAACTTTTAAATATTACAATGGCATGTTCTGTTTCTTTTTCAAAACTGCATCATGGTATTGATACATGTTTCGATATCGATGGATCTTAGCACTTAACAGCGTTTTTTACGAGCCACTTTGCGAACGTTTGTCATCGTTTCACAAAAATACGACTTCGTGTAGCAGTGCTTTAAGTGCTACTTACCAGTTGCTATTCGTTTGTCAGGTGCTGAAATGTCACCTTACACAATGGCTCGTTTTAGTAGCTCGCGCTTGCTTTCGAAATGTTTCGGCTAATTGTTGTCACCCGATGTCCATGTGGTAGGTGAATATTGTTTCATGCTGTTTAAACATATTCTTTGTGCAATGCATACTTTTTCTATGTGTAGACAGGACTTATCCACTGTAATTGTGCAATGTATTACCATGTTCTAGGGAAAAATGTTAAAAATCATAAGTAAAAAAATGATGCATGGTTTGTTTGAACCACATTTTATTTACTGTGGGTGGTGTGGAGGTGGAAAATTTCAAGTAAGTTTTTTATTAGGGCCTGTATATCCAGCCTTTCTATCTCCAAACAAAATGTTTATTGTACACATACATTACCAGCACTTTATTAACAATGACCAACCTTTCACTAATAGAGAAAAAAAGGGAAGAGCCAATTACTCAAAATTTCTCAGCAAACCAGGCTTTCAGTTTAAATATTCCTTTCGGAGTTGTTGGAACATATGATAAAAAAGAAATGGCTGAAAAAATGGTTATTATTACTATCGCTTTTTTGAGGGCTCATTTATGCTAATTGCTTTGACCAACTGTGAATCTCATTACTTTGTGTTGTGGAGTGACTCGTGCCCTATCACCCCATTAATACTAGAAAACTAATGATTAAATACTTGAAGAGCACAAAATAGTTTACAAGAGTAAAAAATTCATCATAATCTAGTAACTTTTTTTAAAAAGTAGGATTTTGTTATGATGAATTCCGGTGAATTTGATAATTGCAAATGATTAGATTTTTTGCTTTCAACCTATGCATAAAACAAATCGTTCAAAATCTTGGCTTCTATGCTTCTACTTCTAATCATTCACCATTCAGACAGAAAAGCCTCCCTGACAAAATACATGGACACTTTTAATATTTTTTTTAATGCCACATAAACAAGAGCAATTTCATCACGTTTGTTACCAGAGAAAAAAAAACATTGCATAAATGTACATCAAGTTAAACATTTTTAAGACATTACATTTCAGTGGCTTTTTTGTTTTACATTTCTTCCAAGGTATCCTTGTATAATTTTGAATCATTTAAAAATGTGAAAGGTTTACAAAGGGCCCACTTTCCTTTTATGCAAATGGTACCTTGCTAACGCAACATTCATGTATTGGTATATACTTTCCAAATGTCAATTCTCAAAATAACAAAATACATATAATACACCACTTTCTATCAAATGTCCCAATTTTTACTAATATCATTTTCTAAGTCTCTCCAAAATGTTCTTGAATAGAATAGAATCAAATCAAATAAAAGTTTTCTTATTCCTGTCCAAAACGTCACAGAAACCATTTAATTTTGAAAGTGTAATTTAAGCCCCAGCAAAAGATTACCTGCTGAACATATCTCTCAGGTAACAGATTTCTCAATCATTTCATATTTTAATAATGTATCTTAGAGATGTCTTTAATGGTTACCAACCATGTTATTTGGACGAAATTGCATTTAGGACAGTCTATGGTGTTTATTTGTTAAACAATTGACCCTCTTTCAAGACATACAAGATACATTTGATCAATATTGGATCGAAATGTTAAATTCATGAACAAACCTCGTACACTGAGATTGTGGGGTTCACCGTGTCCATTCTTTACTCCACATGGAGGTCACTGCCCAACCAATAAGATTCATTCTGATAAATTTGACATAGGTTTTGGGGACAAAAATTGGTCTGAAGAGCCACATTGTCACTACAGTTTACTTGACTTGACAATATAGGCCAGGTGAAGTTAGCCAGGACTTGATTAAAGATATTTTATGTCGCTTTATATAAATCCTAAATAGAAACATTTACTGGTGTGCATCTTGAGACAAATAGTGGCACTGATATATTTGAAGATATTTCTGGGCAAGTTAGTTATATTCAGTTCAGACATTCACATATTCATTTGAGCCTTAAGCCTTTTCTGTGAAACCGGGGCATATAATATTTAACAATGCTTAAAATAGTTTTATTTGAAATTGTTTTCTACACTCCTCCCACTGTTGTCATCTCATTGCTACATGTCTATTTCCTGTCTACAGCAGGATTCAGTTTCCTTAGAAATACACCAGAATATGCAGTTAGTTTTTAACTAACTAAACCATGTGCAACTGCATCTACAGTCTGCTAAAAACTACTTTTTATATTACATACATATTTTATACCTAACATTATTACAACTACTGTGCGTAATAGACTCCTTATAACAGTTCAACCTTAATATAATGCACAAATAAAACCACGCTCATGGTTAGGGTTACTCGATTATGGCAAATTTCTAATCCACAATTATTTTGGTCAATATTGCGATCACAATCATTTAACCACGATTACTCACTGGGACTTTTGAACAACATAGGAAAAACGAGATGGGTAATTTTTCGAAGAAGAAATGTGAGTGGCAAAACTCATCATGGGTCAGTAACTAATGTGATGCCACCAATTGAACCTAACCAAAACCCATGTCTCTAAAATGTTCTGCTGCAAGTGATATAGGTCTTGCTAAATGGTTGCTAGCTGTTTGGTTTGTTATGGGCGTGGCTTAGCATATGCCAAATGATGATTCTCTAATTTAGTGAGTGAAACAAACTCTGATGTCCTATGCCTAAAAGCCTAATCGCCTGTGACCCCGAACCCCCTCTTTCACCTGGGCTACCAGCTGACAAGGCTGCTACCTAATAAATTGGTGGTGCATGGCATCTGAACAATTCAAAGCTTTCCTTTTAAACACACTGAGAAACTATACTGCAAATTCTCAATCTAACATTCATAAAATTCTGAATTTCATTACTAAATACTACTATGTCCATTTTTTACCTCATCTGTGACCCTGCCACCTCCACAAACATAACTGACCCTTAGACATCTATAGCTTACTATATTTCATTACAAATGCCATAAACAAAGGCGTTTAAGTTGCAACTCGTCCGGTTAATTGGGGATTTGTATGCATTGGGAAAAAAACTGTCCCTGAATGTCCCTGATCAAGATGCGATGCAACCTGTCCCGTATTTTGACGATAAACTCTTGATAAGAACTTCTTCTTACGGGGTAACAGCAGAAAAATCGTGCTCATGGTTGACTTGCGAACTATGTCGCCGGAAGGCCCCGCCCCAGGATCACGCTTGTGTTGGATATAGTATATGTTTTTTTTCAGACTAGGAAGACGTGAAAGAGGAACCAGTTTAGTATTTTGCCTGGGAAGATGCGAGCGCATGTCTCAACAAGATTTTGTTTCTTCATTAAAGTTGCCATTGATGATTTGTTTTACATATTTTTTGCCATTTATCCATAACGACTGACACATAAAATGTGCTTCAATCATCTGCTCTGTCACTCACAGCAAAGGTGAATTGTCTTCAGAAGTCGATCGGCCCTTTTTAAAGATCTAAGTGCATGATCTAAAGCGCTTGGCGCCATTGCACTTACAGTACATTCACACGGGGCGTCACGATTGATGGAGGGGTGTGTCTGAAAGTGTGGCCGACGCGATCGTTATTGTGACCACAGTCAATCACATTGTTCTTCGGTCTTGCATGAACGCAATTGGCTAGCATCTGACCTACACTGAAAAAAATCACTTGTAGAATTTCCTTAATAAAATCCTCTTAACAATTTGCACGAACATTTTTTTGTAAAATGTGCTGCTATAATTCAACAACTTACTAAACAGATAAAAAGAAATTCTACTTACTAAATACATTTAGTATTTGCTAAAATGTTAAGTAAAATTATTAAATTAAAAACAAATTTACGTTAAACGCTGGTGGTCTCTTTACTGGCATTAGCACAGTTGCTGCTCAATAGGTGAAATAACTCACTTCATGACCAATATTGTGCCTCCCTCAGACTAGGCACAAGCACGCAGTGCTAGAGGACTGTAGAACTCAGTAGAACTCATGCGTCTGCGGGTGCGCTCACATGTTCTGAAAAGTGAAGCCGCGGACTCTTTGATTGACCCCTGTGATCATAAACCCTGCCCTTGCATGTAAACCAAATGCATTCCTTTACGTTTGAGACATCAGGAAATATGGGTGGGACCTTGATACCGCGGCTCCTTCATCGCGCTCACTACTGCGCAGACTCCAAATGATGTCAATGGCCATTATTCTGACGTTTGGATTAATTTCCACAATGGAAGTGAAAGGGAGCGTGTCGTCCATATTTATACAGTCTAAGGAGTCAGGCAAAGAGATGCGTCTTTAGCCAATCTAAAGATGGCTAAAGATTCCGCTGTTCTTATAGAGACAGGCAGATCGTTCCACCATCGTGGAACTGGCAGTGCCCCATCGTGTCTTTTTGGGAGGGCACCACATGACATTGTTCAATTGCAGAGTCTGAATCCGTGAAAACGCTGTAGTAGGCATGCAAGGCCAGTGGTTGCCAACGTTTTGAGGACGTTTCCAGCATTCATAGGCCAAACGTTTTTTTGTGCGGCGGTGGTGCACACTCACAGACCCACTCGTTCCCTTCGTTTAGTCCCACTGGTTCGACAAAAACTTGCACCGTTGAATTGAAAAGTTGTCGTGGAAATGGCCTCTTAAAAAACACAAATTGTAATATAATACTTCAGAACCCTGAATGTAAGGTGTCAACTGTCCCAGGAAGAGTTTAAAAAAAGGTACATATACAATTGTACATTTGGCAGATGCTTTTTATCAGTGACTAACATTGCATTATCCTATATATTTGTTTCTAAAGTATTTTCAATCCCCTGAGATTGAACCCACAACCCTGTGTTGTCAACGCAATGCTCTTGCCAATGAGCTACAGGAAAAACTGTAAAATTAACATATAGGAAGCGCTAGAGAAAAGAATTAAATGAATCTAAAAATCTTAAATAATTAGTCCAGTTGTTGTTCAATGTTGGTTATATTTCGAGTGGAATTCTTGATCTATTTAATGTCTTTGTTGAATGTTGAAATATCCTAATTTAATTTACACCCAATACACAATGACTTTCAAACTTGACAGTGACTGCAGTCTTACAGGGCACGACTTGATTAGCATGTGATGAAAATTATAATCAGTCAACCTGTGAAATTATCAACAAAAACTGTGATAGAGAAGAAATATGTCAATCAGTTTGCAAAAGCTTTTTACGCTGATGATTCATTAAAGTCCAATGAGTTTGATTATTATTCATGATATTATAAATTGACTTAGGTGTCATTCTTACAGAACATTGCAATACTATTCTTTCATTCTCTAAAATCACAGATTATTAACGTTAATTTTAATATTTATTTATTTTTTGCAGGGTGATAACAAGGACACTGGAACACCAAGAGTCAGAGCAGATCAACATTTAAACCAGAAAGAGACTGAAACACAGAGAGAATCTCTTTCACAGGGCTTCAATTTAAATCCAGGAACCACAGCCTGAGAGCTGCAGATGTTCTTCAGATAACATCACATTCATTACAGTCTCATGAGTCGTGTGTGCTGAGCAGGACCTGGTCAAGAACTATCTACAAAACACTATGATGTGAACTACAGAGCAAGAAACATTAAAACTAATGAGACCAAAAAAACGCATAAACGCAACTGACAATACCCCAAAAAACACAAAGGTAACTTTTAAAAGCTATGTCTTCATCTATGAAGAAACAAGTAAACCAGTCTCTATTCATGTTTCATTGTGCAGATAGTCACTTAAAGCAGATGATGGTCCTAAACTCTCTCAGTGTCAGTTTGCTCTTCCTCTGCTTGTCCTCATCCATTCACAAAACACATTGAGTTTCCTCTCTGGACATTCAGACAAATCAACAAGAGCTGGAATATCAGAAAAACTGACGATGACATCACCAGTAGAGTCCAGTCAGTCTGCAAAGCAGAAACTCCAATGGTGTCGTTCTTCAGGTTTTTGGTTCTGTGTTCTCATCTAAATCTCAGCTGATGAACAGTCTGATCAATGAGAAACACAACACGTTCTTCACCAGAAACTTTCCAGGCAGCAGCAGAACCAGACTACTGATGGATGGAGTGGTGGAGATCGCCTGGTACTGTCCATCTGGAAAAGACACAGATACATTTACTGACTGTGTTGCCTTCTGTCATCTTCATGGTGATGCAGGAGACAATGAGACACAGATGAAAGCCTCCACTGAGATGTCTTCAGTCAATGTTGTTCTTCTACCACAACTTGATGAGAATGACAAAAGCTTGATAAAACTCGAAAGGCTCTACAGTGACCCAAAGCCTCTTATTTGCCTTTTTTCTGACGATAAATCTACTGTAACGGAAACAGATACAGGAAAATACAAAATTGGTTTGAAGGACAGAAATCAGTCAGATGTGTCTGAAGAACTCAGAAGAGCTATAAATGATTGTCTCTCATCTTCAGCATCAGCTTCAGTGTTCAGACTTGAAGATGTGTCCAAACACTCAGATATCAGAGTAGATGAAGAAGATGATGAAGACTGCAGGAGAGGAAGAGAAGCAGCACAACAGATGGTGAAATCACTAAGGAATAAACCTCTGACAGAAATCAAAGAATCATTTCTGCCCTGTCAGGGGAAACTGTGGCATCAGTGGTGTCAAAAGAACAAAGAACTTCATCGACCTCAAGGGAAAGAACTGGAACAAGAAATAAGTAAAAAACAAGCAGAAATGAAGAACATTCGAGATAAGCAACATAAATCTAACATGAGTGACTTTATAAAGTTCTTTATTAAACAATTGAACTCACATGATGCAAATAAGATGTTTTTCCTCAAATGGCTCAGAATCCTCCTGGATGAATTCACCTCTGCTGGTCTTTCTGGATTACATAACAAGTATAATGAGAAGTGGTCAACTGTCCTGAAATTGAAAGAAATTGCTAAACCTAAATCTGAGCAAGCAGAACCACTCAAACATGCACTAACAAAACTTGAGCAAATATCTCAAGAACTTCAATCAGCAGCCTTTGGCCTGGAGCACATCATGAGAGAGATCAGTCAGATCTATGAATCATGTTCATCTGTGAAGAAGAACAAGACAGATCTTCAGTTTGACTTCTCTTCTCTCCCGAGTCTTGCAGCAGAGATGATGATCTCTGGATTTCCACTGGAGCTGATGGATGGAGATGCTGCTCATGTTCCTGTCATGTGGGTTACTGCTGTTCTAGATGAACTCATCCAGAAACTGGGAGATCAGAGAGTGTTTGTGATGTCAATTTTAGGGATTCAGAGCTCTGGGAAATCCACCATGTTGAATGCCATGTTTGGACTTGAGTTTGCAGTCAGTGCCGGCCGCTGTACCAGAGGAGCTTTCATGCAGCTGATCAGAGTCTCAGAGGAGATGAAACATCAGATGAAGTTTGATTATATTCTGGTTGTTGATACTGAAGGTCTTCGGGCTTCTGAACTGGTTGGAAGATCCACAAGACATCATGACAATGAACTGGCCACATTTGTTGTTGGTCTTGGACATCTGACTTTGATCAACATCTTTGGAGAAAACCCGTCTGAGATGCAGGATATTCTTCAGATTGTTGTTCAGGCCTTTCTGAGGATGAAGAAGGTCAAACTGAACCCCAGCTGTATGTTTGTACACCAGAATGTTTCAGACGTCACAGCTGGGGAGAAAAACATGGAGGGAAGGAGAAAACTTCAGAGACACTGGATGAGATGACGAAACTCGCTGCTAAAGAGGAAGTCTGTGATGCAGAATGTTTCAGTGATGTCATTAATTTTGATGTGCGTCATGATGTGAAGTATTTTGCTCAGCTGTGGGAGGGAAGCCCACCCATGGCACCACCAAACCCAAACTACTGTGAGAATATTCAAGAACTGAAAGAGACTATTATTTCACATGCCTCAAATTCAGCTGGCATTAAGCTGACAGATCTACGTAAGCGAACTGAAGATCTCTGGAAGGCTTTACTGAATGAACGATTTGTGTTCAGCTTCAGAAATTCTCTGGAGATTTCAGCATACAGGAGACTGGAGACAGAATACAACAAGTGGAGCTGGACTCTTCGCAGTGCTATCATGGAAATTCTGCCAAAAATACACAACCAAATAGAAAATGAAGTAATTAAAGGGACTGATGAAACAGATCTTCAAACAAAACGGACGGAGAAATATGAAGAAATTAATAAATCAATGTCAGAATTCTTTAAGAAAGACACAGATGCAGATATCCTGATTCAATGGAAAGCATCATTTGAAATTAAAATCAAAGAGATTCAAGAGAACATTGTGAGAGAAACAAAGAGGAAATTAAATGTGATTTTTCACCAGCCAGGTCTGAAGATATGGACTGATGTTCACAGAAGACATCATGAAAACACTCTCTTAGAAAAGAGCAAAGAACTTGCATTAAAACATGAAGATAAAGCAAATGACAAAGAAACTCTGAAGAGAGAGTTCGATCGCTTTTGGGAACAGTTTTTGAAGCAGATTATCACAGAAACACCTACAATCAAAGACATTGACGTACTGAAAGATGTGAAAAGAATCCTTAGTGAGATGCACGAAAGTGTTTCTTTAGATCAATATATGATCAGCAAGTATATTTTGCATGAGCAGAGTTATTCAGATTATGTACAGTTTAAGAAATCTAGTGGATTTACGGGATCTTTGAAGGATACCTACAAACAAATGTCAGGTTGTAACCTTAATGAGAAAACCGACATATCAGCCTTAGTTAAAGACATTGCTCAGCAGACATACACAATGATTCAGTCATATAATATTTCAAAAATAGGCTACAGCATTAACTGCATTCATGAACCAACAGAATACATCAAGACAAGAATAACAGAATATGAGGAAGGACCAGTGGGATTTGTTTTCAAGAAGGAATTCTTCATTGATTTGGTATTTTCCATATTCAGAAAAGCAAATAAGACAATTACTGACCAACACAATATGTTCAAAGAAGCCAATGATCCTGTTTTCTATTTGAAGAAGAAGAGAGAAGAATATTACAGTATTTTCCAGAAATACTGCCAAGGAGCAACATCAGCAGCTATTTTTGGTGAGATCATCTGTCAGAAACTGAAAGAACCCATTGAACAGAGTGTCTACAAACAGACCGCCAGAGTTAGCAGATGAGATGAGATCACTGTCCATCACTGAATGGAAACAGATCAAGTCTGGAGAAACACATCCTGAAGAGACTGGCAGAAGAGGAGAATTTCTATGAATTCCATGACTACATTCATCATCCTAAAGATGTCTTAAAGGTGTTTATCAGGGATGAAGTGAATCAGTACATCAGTAAAAAGTTTATCGACAGTGTTCAGCTCAAGATGAATCAGAACATTGAAATCCTGCAGAAGAAGATCATGACAGCAGCACATGAATCTACTCAACATGTTCAACAGAACAGAGGAAATGTTGATGTGTGGTTGAAGTTTTTCACACTGAAGCTCTCAGATGTTCTGATGTTCTCTGTGAAGGACTTCAGTGGAGTCAAACATGATGATGTTGATGATTTCAAACTTCTAGAAGACGTGATAAGAAAAAAAGTTTCTTCTATAATGTCTGACATCAGCAAAGACTTCAGCACAGGTTCATTTGATGAGAAACTGGATCTTAACAACAGACCAGATGAGATTCTGATTGATCATTTCTGTGAGTGCTGTTGGGTTCAGTGTCCATTCTGTAATGCAGTCTGCACAAACACAATAGAAAACCATGATGGAGATCACAGTGTTCCTTTCCACAGAGTGGATGGACTGAAAGGATGGCATTACACCGATAGTGTGAATCTGTGTACTGATATTTGCACAACACTTGTTATCAGCAGTAAAAGCTTCTATGAATCCCCTCTTCACTATTCCTATAAAGACCACAGAAAAGCAGGAGGAGTTTATGCTGAATGGAGCATCAAACCTGATGTCACTGAGCTGCCCTACTGGAAATGGGTCGTGTGCAGATTCCAGAAAGATCTGGAAAACCGATATGATAAAACATTCCAGGGAGAGAAAGATTCCAGATAAATGGAAAAAATACACAAACAGGAAGCTATTGAAAGTTTGGACAAATACATCTAATGAAATGAAAATGACTTTGTATTGGATTGTCAAAACACAGTTTAAAATCAGTTTATACACTTAAATCACTCAGAACTCATATGAAACTCTTTTTTGACCACGGAAAACAGAAAGAGCTAGAAAGATCTGGGAGGTTCTGTTCCACACAACATGTGAATCATTAAATGATTAAAACAGGTTTTTGAAGATAATGTGTGATTTGAAGAGCATAAGAATACACAGCATACAGTGGGTTGCTATTGCAGAACAAACTTGGTGATGATCTTGTTTTGAACTAACGAACGGATTCTGATGTTGCGACTGGTCAATGTAATGAAGTATTCCACAGTGCTGTATCACAGGGGTGCCCAACCCTGCTCCTGGAGATCTGTTATCATATACTGTATTCAGCTCTTATCAAACACACATCAACCAGATATTCAAGGTTTTCAGGATAACTTGAAAAATAACAGGCAGATGATGGTCACTAAACTCTCTCAGTGTCAGTTTGCTCTTCCTCTGCTTGTTCCTCATCCATTCACACAACACATTGAGTTTCCTCTCTGGACATTCAGACAATCACAAGAGCTGAAGATCAGAAAACTGACGATGGCATCACCAGTAGAGTCCAGTCAGTGTGCAAAGCAGAAACTCCAATGGTGTCGTTCTTCAGGTTTGGTTCTGTGTCTTCATCTAAATCTCAGCTGATGAACAGTCTGATCAATGAGAAACACAACACGTTCTTCACCAGAAACTGTCCAGGCAGGCAGCAGAAACCAGACTACTGATGGATGGAGTGGTGGAGATCGCCTGGTACTGTCCATCTGGAAAAGGACACCGATACATTTACTGACTGTGTTGCCTTCTGTCATCTTCATGGTGATGCAGGAGACAATGAGACACAGATGAAGATCCTCACTGAGATGTCTTCAGTCAATGTTGTTCTTCTTTCAGAGCTTGATGAGAATGACAGAAACATGATAAAACTTGAAAATTGGACCCATATTTCTGACGTTAAATCTAATGATATTGAGACAGATACAGGAAAATACAAATTGATTTAAAAGACAGAAATCAGTCAAATGTTTCTAAAGTAGATCGAACTGAATTCCATGTTTGTACATCAGAGCATTATAGACGTCACAGCTGGAGAGAAAAACAGAGACGGCTGCAGAAGACACTGGATGACAAAACTCGCTCCTCGACACTCATTACTTTGATGTATGCCATGATGTGAAGTATTTTGTATATCTAGGGGAGGGCAACCCACCCATGGCACCAGCAAATCCAAACTACAGGGAGGATATTAAAGAACTAAAAAAACTATTATTTCACATGCCTCCAAAATCAAATAAATAACACTAGCAAACCTACAAAAGCGAGTTCAGGATCTCTGGAAGGCTTTACTGAATGAACGATTTGTCTTCAGCTTCAGAAATTCTTGGAGATTTCAGCATACAGAAACTGGAGACAGAATACCGCAAGTGGAGCTGGACCACGCAGTACCATAGTGGAAATTGAGAACAAACTACACAACTTCGGAGAACTGGAGAAGCAAAGTGACGAAGGGAAACAATCTATGTCAGAATTCTTTGAGAATGACACAGATGCTGATATACTGATTCAGTGGAAAACTTCATTCCATTCCATTTTCTACCGCTTGTCCGAACTACCTCGGGTCACGGGGAGCCTGCGCCTATCTCAGGAGTCATCGGGCATCAAGGCAGGATACACCCTGGATGGAGTGCCAACCCATCGCAGGGCACACACACTCACTCACTCATTCACTCACTCACGCACTCACACCCTACGGACAATTTTTCCAGAGATGCCAATCAACCTACCATGCATGTCTTTGGACCAGGGGAGGAAACCGGAGTACCCGGAGGAAACCCCCGAGGCACGGGGAGAACATGCAAACTCCACACACACAAGTCGGAAGCGGGAATCGAACCCCCAACCCTGGAGGTGTGAGGCGAACGTGCTAACCACTAAGCCACCGTGCCCCCCTGGAAAACTTCATTTGAAATGAAAATCAAAGAGCTTCAAGAGAACATTGTGAAGAAAAAAAGAGACTGACGCTCAGGGGATACGTTATAAAAACATTCTCTTCGAATAGAGAAAACAACTCTTCCAAGTCAGTCACATAAACCTCATCTAAGAAGCAGTTTGGATAACAAAATAAAGAAAAAGAAATATATAAAGAGGGTTTGATATGGGTTAGATGTAATTGTTTTGTTCCACACACAATCTGTGAGCTGTTGAACTTAGACAGGTGTTAAATATGATTTATGATTAGCAAAATACATGCATACAAATACACAGAACACACACAAATGCTATTTAAAACATGTGTAACTTTTTTTCTTTGACATGAAGCCACCAAAACAATGTTTAGAGTGTTATAAAAAGTGTAGTTGTTCAGTGTGAAATTCTCTAGATAATACTTATGCACATTTAATACTTACAATATGAGAAGTTTTTCCTCTTTAGGCCTGATAGAAGATCTCAGTGTTTCAAAAGCAATCTGCTGTGTGTTTTATCTTTTCTTTATCTTTCTAATTGGAGTGTATACATCTGTGTGGAACTTTATTAATATTATTTCATCTATTTACAAATTTTGATATATTAATTTTGTTTGGCATTTTTATCATTCATTTTGTATTACTGTTGTTTAATCTGTTGTTTAGGTGTTGTATTGTCTTCACAAGTAGATACAGTATGAGTCTTCAGTGGTCTGTATCTTAAGTCTTAACATCATAAAACGATGTTGTGAAGAAGTAATCTTCTGTCTTTGAACTTTATCAATCTTTTTCTAGTCAGATGAAGTCAGACTGAGCATTAAAACAAAACTAGATTATACAATTAATTTATTTTATTCCATCATTATTTAATCTCCTTCTTATATTTCCCTCAATCTCTGTATCCGACTATACAGAATACACTGATGATAAAAATCATACAATAACTTTAACAATAATAATTTAATAAAACGTTCACATAATTATCCCCCATTGTCGATGTTCAATTCAATGCAGTTTTATCTTTTCAGCACTTTTCACCGTTTTATAGTTTCAAAGCAGTTTTATATACATTGTAATGAAAATAAATACATAAAAATTACAGATGAATGCATAAAATAAAGATATAGTGTTGTAAAATACATGATGTTATTGCCATTTTTTCTATATGCAATTAACATTGATGAAACTTTTCATATTAAGAAGAAACATTCATCCATTTAATGACTTCTGTAACATTGTGCCCCCATATTCTCCAGGCATCATTTTCATCAGGAGTCCTTCAGTCCTGCTACTGAGCAGGTTCAACCCGGTTTAGCTTAAGTGGTCAACACACAAATAAGATTAACACAGCTGGCGAACTGGACCTTCACACTGAAAATGTAAAATCACAGCACCAATCTGATAACATTTATAGAAAAGTAGCTCAAAGTGAATGTTTGTACATTTGTAAGTCAACTCATCTCAAATCCAGCAGTCATTTCAAAAGTCTACTATCTCATTGTTCATTGTGATTCAAGATGTGTTATTTATTTTGTGTCTGCAGCAGAGATCTCATTTCCAATGATTCATTGTTTGTGTTCTGCTCCTGTCCGTTGGGTAAAACTTGATGACAGACTTCCTCATTCTGTGTTGAACATAAAACATGCAGATGAACTATAAACACATGCCACATTTCTGCTTTAAACATCTTTAAGGAAATTTCTTGATCGTGTCATTTTCGAGATTGATTAAAAATCATAATACAGGACAACATTATATTAGATAAAAGACATCACAGGATATTTACCGGCACATTCTGGTTCTGGTTTGTTTCATTGGCTGGATCAGATCCGGTCTCATTCTTTGAATGGGATTATTAACAAAAACTCATGTGAAATACTTTAACAAATTGTCTCTTAAAAATATAAACTGTTTATTACTAACCTGATGACACTGCTGCAGATTTTTTAAGTCTGCGTGTGGAGAGAAAATATATTTAGTAACTCGCTTCACATTTGGTCAGTCTCAGTTAAAACAGATCTGAATCTGACAGACTGAGTCTGGTAAAGTTCTAGCTAATACAGTCGATCTCATACTCACAGGGTTCAAAGATGACCAACACCAGCACAAAACATGCGAAGACGCATTCACAGGGGAAGACAACGAGTCTCAGATCCCCCACTGCACGCTCACCGGTGACTGAGGGAAGATTGAAATAATCAGGTTCTCATGTTGGTATTATTCTCTCTTCAAGGGAACAGTTTTAAACTTACTGCTTTTACTCACACACATAACTGAGTATACAAGTACTGCTTGTACAAGTGTCTGCTTTTGTGTTATTATAACTATACTAGTCTCACAAATCTCAGAAAAGATTATCAAAACTTTACTGTTTTATTAATAATATCGCCTCATTCAATTATGCTAGTGACTGTTATTCTTTTAATCAATAAGTATCAGTAAGTAACTTATTTCATACCTACTGAGTTTTTCCTCTACAGATACTTTACATTTAAAAACGATAGTGTCCTTACTATAAAATATTGTGAAATGCCATGAATATTTCTAGCACCTCACTGATATAGTTTATGACACGATCAGACTACAGCAGAGGTGTAACGTGAATGAAGAACATTGTGTGTCAAACGCTTATGATAACTCACTTTTCTTCTGTATCAGTTCTGCCATCAGTGCAATAGAGTCCACAGACACAACACCAACAGATCCAATAAGACACACGATACGTCTAAAAGGAAGATCTGTGTGCAAGATGAAACTGTTTCATTAACAGAAATAAGGTTGTAGCGATTCAAATATTTGATGTATAGTAATATTTTATATAATATTTAGTTTTAAAAATAGCTGTGTTACTTTTTCTCACCATAATCCCCTATGTTTTAATGATCAATACTGTACCCAGATCTCCAAAGGAGTGTTTCAGAACGACGATTCCCCAGAGTATTTGTAGAAATGCAGCTACACAAGTCCACCCAACACAATCTACAAAAGAATGAAACAGAACACGCATAAGCTTTACAAATAACTGGTTGTATATTTTTATTTGCTAAAGTAATTCAAATTAAACCTTTGTATTTTATATATACATTGTTTTATATGAAGCACCACTGTACCTTTTTCTTTTTCCAGTGCAATGCGGTAAGAATATACCATGATGAAAGTCACCACTATCATGAAACCAAACCACGCCCCTCTCCTGGCCGAGCGTAAATCTAAACATGTGAGAATGTTTGCATTTCTAAGTATTCACAGCAGAACAGAAACCTGGAGTTTATACCTTTGATAAAGAGTTTAGAAAACACTTACACTTCATATTTATTAGACATGCGTCCTTCCAGTTGTATCTGGTCAATGTTAGGAACAGTGGAAAAACTCCAATATAAAAAAGTGCTAAACATGAAACATAAAATGACAGTTCTGTTGCTTTAGAAAGACAGATAGATGACTTGCATACATTTCCTAAAAAGACAAGATTTTTTATCTAAGTGTAATATATTTATCAATAACCACACAAATACTTTGCAACATTAAATAAACTATTGTGCAACAAGAGCCAATAAAAATAAGTCCTTAACCTTTAGAAACCTTTTTGTAAAATTATTATTTTTTTATTATTAGTATACATGCTGTATATACTATTTTTGTCTAAAACATGTTTTTCCTCCATGATCCAACATAACTGAATCCAAATGGTCTATAAGAGTTGACTTACCTTGACTAGCAGCCCCAAAGGCATAATAGAGAAGATGAGCTGCAGTGGAGGCAGAGCATCATGTCCGATATCAGACACAAAGTCTAATATAACACGCACGTGACCATCCTCATTTATAATGATTTCAGCCAATACTATAGTGAATACATGCAAAATAAAATGTGTTATTAAATTGAATGGTTTCATGACATTTCATAACAGAAAAGAGGAAGAAACAAAATATGAATAATTATTTTCGGTAACACTTCAATATAGGGGCAATTCTCAGTATTAACTAGTTGTTATTATCATGCCTATTATTGTTATATTTGCTGTTTAATAGTACTTATAAAGCACATATTCTGCATGACCATACTCTACGTCCCCAATCCTACCCAATACCTAAACCTAACAACTACCTCACTAACTATTAATAAGCAACAAATTAAGAGTTTATTGGGGAAAAAGTCGTAGTTAATGGTTTGTTAAAAGCGAGAATTGCTCCCTGTACTGAAGTGTGACCTTATTTTCTGTAAGAGCAACTACTGAACCATTAGTTATGACACGAGATGTGTCAGAGATGTTACAGCGTGATCAGATGTGTCAGTAACAAATCCTGCCAACACTTTGATGAAGTAAATGGTGCATAATGAAAACAATCATACAAAACTACTTACAGAAAATGATATTGATGATGCAAATGAGAATCATTATTCCAAAGAGGATTGTTATCAGGACTCTGTTGGACTCTGAATAATTTAGACTTTTTTTCCGAAAAGACAGAAAAAGAACTGTAGATGAAAACCAAAACATAAATAAGCATCTGCACAATATGCAATGAAAGTGGACAATGAAAGTGGAATAACTAACATGTGGTAAAGTTTTTTGTGGGTTTTTTTTCATGTTAGTTTATAAAGTATTTCTGTCTGGTGTTTAAATGTAATGTACTTTAGGACAAACCATTTGCAGATTCATGAGTCAACACCACTAAGTATTTTCTCCTAAAAACTGTCTTGTCACAAACACATTATAACCAATCACTTCACGCATCTGATATGATGGATAAGGAGGTGTGAGCTGAGGCAGCATCCACATATACTCAAAAGCAAGGGACTTACATTCAAGATATTTTAGAGCACAAAGAAATTATTTTCACTCGAAATGTATTGAGTCTAAAGAGGTAAAATTACTAACTACAGGTGGACTTCAATAAAGTAGGTCAAATTCTCCTTTTGAACTGCATAGACCAAAAAGGTACTGCAGGTTTGAAATGACACGAGGGTGAGTAAATGAAGACAAAAAGTTCATTTTTGGGTTAACTATCCTTAATAAGCAGGCTACCAAAGTACTGCACAGTAAAACTCACATAAATACTTAAATATGGACGTTTTTAATGATATCTTTATTAGTTAGAACAGTTTTTAGCATTGTTTAAAACAGGTCAATATTAAATGATTTATCAGTTTATGAAAACTTCTTATAAAATATATAAATAATATAAAATGAAATGAAAAGAAAAGAAAATGCATACCTGCAGTGTAACCCAAAAATAAAACTTCTGTCTCATCAACTCATGTCTTATTGTTCCAAACCTGTTTGACTTGATTTCTTTTATGAACCACAGGAGGTGAAAATATGAATTTATGCAATGTGATGAAGAATGTTGTGATAAACAAAGTAAGCCTCTTTACAAAAACAACACGTTTAAACATGTTTAAGAATGAAGACATTGCAGTTAAAGCAGAAAAACATTAAGCTGTGAATTTTGGGGAAAAATATCATTCCACAATATTAAAAAGTGTTGTTGTTTTATAATGCTGCAGTAGATTTAAATGTATAAATATCTGTGGCAAAATCTACTTACCTGAATAAATAATGTTTGTAAAGAGGGCATATTCTAGATGAATACTGCAGTGCAAAGCAGTTTTGCGTTTGCCTGTAAAACGAATCAAAACATAAAAATAAACATTTATTGTTTAAAGGGACAGACATATTTTACAATGTTGTTTTCAGGTAAGAAAGAGGTTCTCAAAGTGTGAGGAGCTCCACCTGGAGGGAATACATGAGCCCTGCAGTCACCAGCAGAAAAAAAAAACACCAGCCTGATGTTAGATGTAAGACATGTGTCACATGTAAGTGTAAGAGAACTCTAACATGCATCTGGGACTTCAGCCCTGTCCGTGAAGCCTTAATGTACTTAAAACTTTCAAAATGGAAATACAGAAAATGATTGTTTGTATTTTGCTTTCTAAATCCCTTTTTTCTTAAACAAAAGCCTGTAAAGCTGAAATTCAATTCAAAATGAAAGATTCTCCTCTGATGAGCAAATACTGTCATGAAATAAACAAACCTGGAAAACGCTCTGTATGAGGAGATGCCCATAACAGCAGAAGGATCCTTAACCCACAGTGAGCACAGCACACAACAGTCTCACTCAGAAAAACCTCAACAAGACAAAAAAGACTGTTTAAACCATGATCGTTTCAAAGCCATATTAACAAATAAGAAGTCCCATAAGTCTCATGGTGATGAACATCCTTAAAAAAGGTTTTCTTGATTCACAACTATGAATGGGGCTAATTTGACAGCTTAGACCAGAACTGAATGAACAAAACAATGCTGGTTTCCACAACTGCTCACTGACAGCTTTCACACAAAGGATTAACACTGAAATACTTACCCTCAGTAACCCCCCAGAACAAAAAGGCAAAGAACATAAGAAGGTTTGGTGCAGAGACAACACACATTTGAAGAAACAGGGCCGTTCCTAAAGAGAGAAATGAAAACAGAAACATAATAAAAACCCATTCATTATTTATGTTAATGGACTCAATGAAGATGATAATAGTTTCTTCTTCAGAAGTTAACTTACTTGTATTTTGTGATTTGCACCATAAAGCAGAAAGCACAACAGATGACACACAGGCAAAAACAGAGAAATAACACAATATGTGTATAACAGAGAAACCTGTAAATACACATTTAGTTAGTAACTGTTCACAATAAATCTTGTGCCATTATTGTCTCTGTATATGCCGTACAAAGAGCTGTTTAATTCATTAGAGAACTTTACAATACACTAAGACTCAAGTGCCAGAAAGGTGTTAACCATCATCTCCTAAAAAACACTCGATACACATTGTCATCATCACACCTGATCCCATCATTGCTGGACACATTTGGTTAGTTATTGAGTTTTGTTTAAGCATACGACCTTTGCACTGTGACCCACCAATGATTTACAAGACAACACCTTTATAAAACAAAGGTGTCATAATAGCCAGCTAGTGTAGTGGCTAATATCATCTTGCAGTTCTATAAACAAATACTGCATGTATGTGGAAGACATTTAGATCATATTTTGTTAATTAAACATAAAATTGTTTTCAAACATTTAACGATACAAATAGTTTATTATATTTCAGTAGATGCTTCTATTTTTTGTTTATTTAGACTCACCCAGTTGTTTAAGTTCTACAGTTGTGTTGGCGGAAAGTCGTCCAGCAAACACTTGACACGTGTAAAGTCCTTTATCTTCAGTTCTGATGCTCTTCAGTCTGAGAGAGAAGTTTCCTCTGTGGATTTCATCAGTGAAGAGCTCAACTCTGCCTCTGTATCGCTCATCTGATGCTTCTGGTAGAATTTCATTTTTTCTGTACGTCAGTACAGAGACGTCCCCATCTCCATCTGTTTTCTTCCATGAAACCTCTATGTCTTCAGGTGGGATGTGAGAGTCCACAGAGCAGTTTAGAGTCACATCCTCACCGGCAAATGCAGACATGTTGTGTGCTGATCTTGTTACGATCAAACGCTCTAGAAAATAATATTTTAAATATCAAAGTATATATTACAATTCAGTCATGAAAGTTGTTTTGTTGAAAAGGTTTTGGCACAGACCGTTTTATTACTCACCAACTGCTTTTATTTCGACCAGAGCTTCATCAGAATCCACATCACTGTAGACTTTACATCTGTAAAAACCTTTATCTTCAACTCTCACATGGCTCAACAGGAGGGAGAAGTTTCCATGTTGAATGTTCTCGCTGAAGAAATCAGCTCTGTTATGAAAAATCTTTATATTGGGCCTCTGATATACTTTCACCAGACTGAAACACGTGTACTAATGTATTTGAGTCTGTTCTTATCCAAACCACCTTCAGTGTGTCGGCTGGTAAAGGTTTGTCAACAGAACAGGGAAGAACCACTGAACCTCCCAGAGGAACAACCAGAGGATCCGACGGACCTTTTACAATAAATCCTTAAGCATTTCATGAAAGAGAGAGAGATGAAGTTAAGGCTGTTATGTTCTTGCTTTCATTACCTTCTTATGCGATTCTTGTTTTAAGTCAGCTTTTTATATCACATTTTCACTCAAAAAATGTCTAATTTACGTAACTTACCTAAGTTAAATCAACACAACATTTAGAAAATAAGTTCATGATTTTTTATGTTTAGTCATATAACTGAATCGATTCATGTTGGGAAAATATTAAGGAGTTGTGTTGTGTTAACATAAAATAGTTACAATTGGTCAGAGGACTTATATTTCCCAGCATGCTTTGCGTATAACTGCATTTTGAGAGTTACTTTTCTTTTTAAAGTGTTATTTTATGCATTTTTCAGTAAGAAGGAACACTTTTTAGTGTTTAATGTTCATTTATCTTTAAGGTTTTGAAGAGTTTGTTGTATAGTTTTGTGGTTACCATTGTTCAGAAAAGCGTTACCTTTGGTTAGGTCGTGGGCGGTTACATATCTGAATCTGAATACCCGTTGAGTTCTCTTAACTCAATATCATTATGTTTGATTTATGTTAAAATTTAAATTTAATCTTGAGTGCCTTTATTAAATTCCCTTATCGATAAATGGATTTTTATACTGGTTTCATGTAAAATATACAAATTAGCATAGTTTAAATTAAGAAAGTTAATGATGTAAAACAAAAACAAGACTCATAATCTGACTCAACTAAACAACATAACATTAACTTGATGTAATTATCTTAAATTTACTGAAATAGATAATGTTACTTAAGTTCAAAGTAATACCTGTTGACATAAAAATGTTTATTAAGATCGAACATATATATTTTTTGAGTGCACAACACGGTGCTTCAAAGCAGCAAAACGTTTATATTCGATGCCTTTGCCAGATGCTTTTTTCCAATATGATTTACAATACAGTTGTGTTTGAGTTTCAGATTGGTGGTCACTTTCAACAGAGAACAGTGACACTGATGTTGTCTACATCATCTGTAAATTTCAAGTCTTAAATTCTCTAATATCTAATCTCGATCATTTTAAGATGAACCCAGATAAGCATTGAACATTTGAACAGTTGAACATTTACTTATTGAACACGTCCAAAATTCATTATTATGAAACAAAGTCAAATAAGCTTTACAGAATATAAAAGTATATACTTTTTCAGCCCATATTCAGTAATAAACAGGACCATAACAAGAAATGATCTCAACTCTAAAGCACAGTTCAAAAATGGTAAAGTAAATCAGTTCTGGATGAGTTTGAAGAGTTAAAAGTTTAAAAGTGAGCAGTGCAAGCATTCGAGCACACAAAGAAATGACATGACTGGTGTTGTCTTTGTCATCGCAAGGTTATAAAAGTGTACTGAAACTTTGAATATCTAACTCTAATTTGTGTCTTGTATAATGAGTGGATAACACTTACCGTTAGAGATCCTCAGCAAAACTGACAAATACATGTATTTGTGTACCTGCATGTTCAAACATTAAATCATTCGGAACAAGAGCTAAATCAACTCTTCTCCATTCTTAACATGAATAGATTTGTTTCACTTTCACTTCAAAAAGAAAAGTTTTGAATAAAACACTTCCTGTAATCTTACATAACCGGTGTCACGTGCTCCGGTGAGTAATATGTACAGATTTCAGAAATGACCAAAACAAGTCTTAGTCGGGTCTGCGGTATTATTATTATTATTATTATTAGAGGATAAAAACAGCATGTTTGTTAAAAGATTTGAGCAGAGACTGAAGAAAAGATTCACAGATTCTACAAAATTTGCTTTAAGCCAGAACAATACCTGTTGAGAGAAAGAGAGAGGGTATTTTTGTGTAATATCTTTTTTCTTATTTCTTATTTGTCTGTAAACTATTCACAGAAGAGATGGATTTTAAGTAGTTTTTTGATGTGGTTGACCGGACTGAGTTGATAAAATACATCTCTGTTAATCTGGCCTGAATAAAAATGGGTTTTCTGTGTGACTGTATGTGCGGTTGAATGATTTTTTTTTAAAGACCGCTAGTTAAATAAAATGTGATCTACCCTCTCCCTGTATAAATCATAATAAAATCGCTTACTTTGAAACTTGTTTATTTTAAGGTCCGTTGTGCTGCATTTAGACAATCATTGATTATTTCTTGATAAATAACTTGTGCATTTTTATGCGAATGTCTTAACATAGGTATGTACTGATGATAGAAGCATAAGAAACAGATGAATGCATGCATACTGTTAATGTATTGCATATTGTGCATCCTTTATAGTCAAATTAAATACACGACACTGTTTAATAATGTCTCCCAAACACTCATCGGACAAAATGTTACAATCAATTTAATCAAAATAGTTATCAGTGCAAATATTGTGTTGGTATTTAGTGAAATTTGTCGCAAAACACCTGCTTACTTTGTCTCTCCCGCTTAAACCCATTCAAACAGACTGACAGTTTGGACAGAGCTCCATGAACCACGTGACCACGCGTTGGCGAAAACAAAGTGTGTCGCAACTCTAACTTTCAGCGGCTCTGCCCTGAACCGGGCAGCGGCTTTTACATCGACTACACTACCCACAATACCTTTGTAAAAATTTTAATCTGGAGCTACGTCAGCAGTAATATGGGTTTCAAACCTTCAGAACATAAGCAGCACATTGCAAAAACTCGTAAAATCAGTGACAGTGTTTCATTTATACTTCTTACCTAAAAGTGCTGCTTTTTTTAGCGGTCCAGTGCAGATATTTTGTTTGTTTAAATGAAGATTCGTCACAAAAGCGGCTTCCGGTCAGAACACGCTCAGAATTAGTTTATTTTTCTGAGTCCCCAGATCAGTGTCCGATCATCCAGAATCAGAACCAGCCTCTCATGTGGGTCCAGATCGGGACTTGTATTGACGATCAGCTGTTCGGGGTCTCGTGCACACGGGCTCGTGCTGGTTTCCATTGGTTACGCACGACGCGCACAGATTTCACGACTGAAAGATGCTAAAAACTATTTCTTGTTTCTATCAATCTTATTAATACACAAATGTATCATAATACACATAATAAAGTACAACTGTCACATTTTGTGTTATTACTGTAACGTACGTACGTTTCGCAGACTTCAAAGCAGAAGAAAGGTCTCAGAGGAGATTACTGCAGATGTACTGCACATACAGATCACGTCTTGTGTGTTTTTACTGAATGATCTGTAATGTTTCTCTCAGGTCCTATAGATGATGTGTTGGGAGATCTTCTGGGAGATGATGATAACGGTGGAAATCTTTGACCTGCATTCAGATTATAATACCCAATACATCCAATAAATAAAGTTCTAGAATATTACATATCAAATACTGTATATGTATTTATATTCCCTGTTACTTGTTTACTACAGAACATGGATGACATGGACGCTGATCTGTTCAGCTTTAGGACCGAGTCAAGCTCAGCTCCCGTTCAGAGGAAGTTAAGAAAGAACCTCACATGGTTCCAGAAAAAAGAAAAACTTTAGGTAAATTACTGTTTTTAAAGGCCTTGACAAATGATGTTACGTCTTGCCTTTTTAATACTTAATGTACGTTTGAAGACTAAATATACTACAACTATATACTAATCAAATAATTTTATACGCAGAGTAATTAAAAAACAACGAATTCCCTTTAGTGTATGACAAACGTCGTTTAAACTACATTTCCCACAATGTATCAGTCCCGCTGCGGCTGCGCGTCATTCGCGGAACATGAACAGTTATAAAGTTTAGAGGGTTTTAGATTGTCAAGTTTTACTAAAATTATTATCGTAAATATACAACTGTCGAAATGACGAACGAGAGCACTGTCCCCTCTCAGGTCGTCTGGAGAGTTTGTCATTTATTCATGTCTCTGTTCTTCGCTTTGGCATCTTACGTGCAGGTAACGTAAACATTCTGCACTAAACACTGAACCAGTGAACGTGAATCATGATTATTAAAGTCAATAACAAACGCTCATAAATAACTAAGTACTTGCGTGTTTGTTGAATACAACGCTGTCTGAAAGCAACTGATGTCGTTGTTGTTTCAGATAAATGATCCAGACGCTGTTTTGTGGATGGTAATCCTCACGTCTTTCACACTAAATGTCATTTCTCCTTCTGTAAATTGAATAATATAGCTGTGATGTGTTTATTTATGCAGACTGCATATGCTGTTCCAGCTGGATTATGCTTTTTGATTTGCTGTCAACAAGAAATAACAGGTAAGTGAAGTAAATCAGAAGGAATCGCTTAATGCTGCCGTCTAGTGGATGGAAGGGGAAATACTTCAGACCGACAAGTGCTTGTATACGTATATAAAGTCATTTAAGTGAGTTTTGGTCTGTTCACACAAAACAACCAGTTTTAATAATAACATTTCCACAAGTTTTTATGGTTTGTAATCCTTTTGAAGAAACACTGTGGACTGTGTTTATTGTTATTGTGCTGTAAGCTTGCAGTTATTTAGTTCAATAGTATGAAACATTATTTTTTCTATCTTCCTATTTGTAAGTGTTGTTTTTATTTGCACAATAAAACACTCACATGACTTCAGAGGAAAGAAGCTGTGTCCACTACTTTAAAGAACTTGAAGGGATCTACTGTTATCTCATTTTCCAGAGACATTATTGTGGAGGAGAATTGCTGATCTTCATGTGCTTGTATCCTCGACATTTGTGTTCTTACTGGGCTGGAATCTTTATAAAGAGAAGATAACAAACATCTTCCAGCAGGAGGAAGGAAGGTATCATCTATTAATACAAGCTGTTAAATGTGTAATATAATTTAGTTGCGCTTTGTTTGATGTGGTGTTTGTGTAGTTCAAAATATCTTCTTTAGTGTTCTGCAGAAGATAGAAAATCGTACAGGTATGAAATGACAGAGGCGTGTGAATGATGACAGAATTTTCCTTTTGAAGGTGAACTACTCATTTAAAGGAATAATTCAATTCTGTCATTATTGAATCATTCTTGCGTTGTTTTAAATGTGTGCAGAAGTTTTTCAGTAAAAATGGGAAATTTTGTTTGACCTCAATGAAGCCAAATGTCATGAGATGTTTCATGTGTTCTTACTGAATACTTGTTACTGATCCTCACACAAAGCTCTAGTGATGAATAATGTGGTCATATTTACAGGACCATCTCTTTCTGTCACACAGGTTTGAAACACCAACTTATTTTGGGTGACCTCTGCCATTATGTTTCTCTTGTTTCATCTCTCTTAGAGAATTTTCTGGGCTTCTGCTAACAGTTTTGTGGATGCTGATGTGTAGACACTCAGGAAGGTAAAAACACCTGATTTATGACGTTTTACACTCATAACACTCTGTATTCTAGTTAAACACTCTTACAATCTTTGTAAACATGATCTATGATAAAGTTTGTCATTCAAGCACATGCTGTAGTGAATCTGTATCAGTTGATCGATGTGTGTTACATGTGTGTGTCCTGTAGGGGTGCTGTTTGGCTCTTTCAGGCTGTTCACTGCTGTGGGAATCACTGTATTTCCATTCATGGCATGGATTTATTACTACATCAACACAGAGCTGAGATCACAGTGGCCTGAACACTGTACAACTGCTATTTAAACCTGAAACCCTGATAACTCGACCAAAAAAAGCTAAATACCAGAGCACGACTGCTTTAATGTGTTGTAAAAGACCTTTAAAAATAAAAATCACCTGATAAACTGTAGGTCAGTGATGGACTTAACACAGAAATTAAACATACAACACCGATACAGTATAACCCCACATGTGAAAGAGAGTAACAAACCTGCAGCCAATGACCCGTAATGCACCACGCACTGGACGCGGAACTTGTCTAATAGCTCGCCAAAAAATAACCAGCCATTCAAAAGTGCCCGCAGTACTCCTCAGCCACACTGTAATTAAATGAATCTCCATTTACCCTGTTCGACATTAAATCTCTACACTTTAACTGCCACTGGTAGCTCTTACCTGCTAGACGTGTAGCCCAACCCACCGGAAATGACGACACTTCCTGAAGTCCTGTAGGACACACCTATCTGGCCTACCAGTGCTGCCTACTTTTATACCCCTGGACCGTACCATTTCATCAAGCATAGGTAGATCGGGCGATCGCATCACCACAGTTGGAATAAATCTTCTGACCCTGCATCTGACTCCAACCCTTACAGTCATAACAGAGGGGATCGCTGGAGAACACTTGGGAGGTAGGCTCAGGGAAACGGACGATGAGGCTCTCTGTGTGGTGTGCTTTCGTACCGGTGCGCTGGTAACTACTGATGTGTGGTGTGTCCGTGACACATAAAACAACAGCACCAATTTATATACATTCACAAGCTATATTACAATAGGAACAAAAGACATGAAAATGTGTCAACAGCAAAGACAGATATCCTTAAACAAGGAAAAGAACAACTTCTTTTCACCGAAACCGGTTTTTCAAAGTGAAGAGAGCAAAAATACTTTCACTTTCTTGCCTTTATATGGTGACATTTGACAGAGAACCTTCATTTGCAGCTCACAACGACTGAAAGACATTTACTGAACTTTGATTATGACATCTGTTTTTGTTACCTTACTATTTTCCACTCAGCACATTTTAAAAAAGCCATAAAGGAAAAGGAACAGACGTTGGGCATACGGCAACATGGGTAAGAAACAACCACATTAGTTAGAATCAAGCCGCCCTGTTTATAGCTATAAATGCATCATTTCAAATCAAATGACCTTTATTACTTCATTCATTATTTGATATAGAATGTTTTTTCTTTTTCTAGATCAAGAGATTTCCAATTTGACAGTTGCACTGTTTGGAAACTCTGCATCAATTCACTTTGGTCATGATAACCTTCTAGTGGGAGAAAAAACAGCTATTCTAGAAAATGTAGAACTTTCCAGAGTCGATTCTGTACGAATATTACAACATTGTGTCTCTGTGATCAACATGATGGACTTACATGAGACTAAAGTTCAACTGGACTCTGTGAATCATCTCATTGGTCAACTAGTACATGAAAATGAAATCTGTGCCTTCATCTTTGTTGTTCGTCTCGGTCAGTTAACATATGCAGATAAGATGGGTCTTGAATGGCTACAGACAGTATTTGGTGACAGAGTTCTTCAGTTTGTGATGATTCTCTTCACTTATGAGAGAGAAGAAGAGTCTGACACAATAATAGATGATCTGAGGAAGAACTCTGTCGTGCAACAGCTGGTGATGAAATGTGGAGGAAGATATCACACCTGCAGCAAGACCATGAACAACCGATCAGAGATGAGAGACCTGATGAAGAAGATTGACCGTCTGTTTGATGAGAATAAACAGCAGTCCTACACTGAAGAGATGTACAACACACAGTTACAAGAGAGAGGAGACCAGAAAAAGAGTGAGTTTTACATGTTCATTTCAACCCATTCTCACTCCCAACTCATCACATATTGAAGTTTGGTCAGTGGCCCTCCGCATTAAAAGCAATGGAGTACTTTACACATCAAAAACTGATGCTAAAGGGTACATTTGGCATTGAAAAGTGATGTGGAAGGGCGCTAAACAAGCCTCAATATGTTATGAGTTGGGACTGAGAATGGGTTGTTTATTTACCTGTGACTGGTAAATTTAGCCTCTGGTTCCTCAGACCCCCATGATTACTTGACACAGAATACTATTTTAAGCCACTAAACAAATACATAAAAACAACACCAATAACGGTTAACTATTCGTTTATGTGTATAAATCATTTATGTGTTTCCTCTCAGAGAACAAACCTTCCAACAGTAAAGAAAGAATGCCGTACACCACAGCAGAAACCCAAGAAAAACACAGAGTAAGTTTCAAGTACATTTCAAGTATTAGCTGTGTTCATTACACCAATACTGTCATGATTCCACCTCTTCTGGTTAGGTAATTCTTGGTCTTGAGGTGGAATCATACAGGATCCTTTGTTTCTCTAGTCTGCGTCATCGTTCCTACCCTCCTGTTTCCTAGTTTGTGTTAATTAGTTTATCCCTTGCACCTGTTCCCTCTTGATTTGCTCCCCTTTAAAACATCCTCGTGTTCTTTGTCCTGTGCTGGTTCATTGTACGTTGTACCTTGTTCGTGGCTGTTAGCTGTTAGCTGTTAGCTGTTAGCTGTTAGCTGTTAGCTGTTAGCTGTTAGCTGTTAGCTGTTAGCTGTTAGCTGTTAGCTGTTAGCTGTTAGCTGTTAGCTGTTAGCTGTTAGCTGTTAGCTGTTAGCTGTTAGCTGTATGCTGTATGTCTTACCTGGCCTGTTTGATGTCCCTCGTTCCTGGTTTCATTGTACATGCCTTGTTACCTTGTTCCTGTCCCTCGAGTTATAGTAAGTGTCAGTTTAGTGTTTGTTCCCAGTGTTTGTTTTATAGTTTAGTTGGTCCTTGTTCTTGTTTTGTTTAAATATATAGTCTTGTTTTCCCCCTCGTGGGTTTTTTGCTTTTTTGTCCTGTTTATTGTTATAATAAATATCCCTTGTTTACCCCGTACCATCGCCTTTGTCTCTGCCTGCAATTGGGTTCTCCCGCACTGTCTTTCGTGCCAATACTGTGGCTCAGTGGTGGAGTCGGGAACTCGTCACACCGGAGACTTGAGTTTGATTCCCGTACCTGACAAATACACTATTCTATTCAATAATTCAATAATACTATTCTATTTCATAATTAACATCACTGTTTGCAAAGTAAGATTTACTCTCAATTTCAAAATTAAATTTGCTAAAAAACTGAGTAGATTTAACTTAGTAACAGGAGTAAAATTTACTTTGCAAAAGTGAATGCAAAAACTTCCAACAAGTAATTTTTTTCAGTGTGGTGGTGAAAGGGATAGTTTACCCAAAAATGATTTTTTTTTTTTCATCATTTATTCACCGTCATGTCAAACCTGTATGATTTTCATTCTGCAGAATACAAAAGATATTTTGAAAAATGTTTGTAACCGAACATCTGCGATATCTATTCACTTGCAATGGTTTTGTCCAATAGAAGTGAATGGGTGCAGCTGTTGTCTGGTTACCGGTTGTTCTTCAAAATCTTTTTTGTGTTCTGCAGAAGAAAGTCAAAGGTTTGAAATGACGAGGGTGAGAATTTTTTTGGGGTGAATTCTGCCGTGAAGTAAAAATGCCTGAGTAACTGGTTTTTAAAAAAACGTATTTCATTCAGATATTGTTTTTTTTTTAAATAGTTTTTTCTCATAATGTACATTTTTGCAGCACCTCTTTTTACTCTTTGCCTGAAATGCTCTGATGTAGCCTCTGTCTCTAGAAATCCCCCCGCCCCAAAATGCATGGCACAAACAAATGTAGTGCCCATGACCACAGTCATGTTTCAGCTCCTGAGATTTCAATTGGACCAATCAACCTTTTAATGCAACTTAGAGACGTTATGAACTTTGGATAAGACGTTAAACCGAGGTTATGACTCTGTGGTCATTAAAAATCCCAGGATGTCCTTCGAATAAGAGTAGGGGTGTAACCCAGTTTCCTGGCCAAATTCGCCCATTCGCCTCTATGCATCATGGCCTCCTAATCATCCCCATATGTACTGATTGGCTTCATAACTCTGTCTCCTCTCCACCAATAAGCTGGTGAGTGGTGGCGTTCTGGTGCCATATGGCTGCCGTTGCATCATCCAGGTGGAGGCTGCTGCACATTGGTGGTGCTTTGAGGATATTCCCCCCTTCCATGTAGTTCAGTACCCAGAAAAGCGCTATGTAAATGTAGCAAATTATTGATTAATTATTCATTATTATTATTATGACCAGTCTTGAAGAAAAATAGATGACTGACTCATAAGACTAGTCTAAGCAGTTTATGCAACTGTCTCCAAGGCAGATGCTGAGAGTTTATAAGTACAAACTAATCAAACATACCGGTTCCAAAGTAAGAACTGACCTATCCTTCAATGTCACTCTTTTATTTATTTATTGGGATCAACCCCTGGGGCCTGTTGCACAAAAGTAGGATAAGGGATTAAGCCAGGATATCTTGGTGATCCTGGCTCAATTGATCCGTAATCCGGTTGCACTAAAGCTGGATAGGGGGCAGGAGGATATGTTATGGTATAAATTACCATGGAGATTTTATTCTGTGGAGCTAGCCTGCTCCAGACCAGGATCTATTTAATCTCATCCCTAATGTCAGTCAGTCACCACAAATGGAAACCAATAGTTATTTCACTGCTCACTATACATTGTTATCACATAACTAGACCCACTGTCATTATTTAAACGTTTGTGATCATTAATTTCAATCATTTTGGATACATAATGATTTTAAGATGATGTTGCTATCATTAGATAATTTACAGTTTCCCATAGACTATAAGGCTATATATAAAATGATAGAATATTAGGGCCACAGAGGGAAAAAAAAGACAAGTCATAATATTGTAACCAGTTGTTTTTAAAGGAGGACAGTTGTTAAAATGACAGATGTGGGGCATTTCGTGAAATTGTACTTCAGTATGGTTTCATAAAGAAAGACATGCTGATGTGCCAGAATATTAAGTATCACATTGTCATAAGTATCAAAACTGTAAAAAGAATATGTAGCTTTTCTGCAGAAAGAACCAGCCTCATAAATTTATGACTTTTTCCTCAGTGTGGCCCTAGTACTCTGTCATATAAACAAATACACATTCCATATGAATATAAAAACACAATGTGTAACATTATGTTCCTTTATTGAATAAGGACAAAACAAAGCAGGTAAACCATCAGCTCCTTTCGAAACTGAAGTCACAGTGACTCTACAAAATGGAAAGCACAGAATCAAAGCATATTATAAAATGATACATACACATTCAAAGGTCTGTATATAACACACCCTGCATGTCTGCACACACAAATAAATGCAGGACAAATCCATACACATCAACTGAACAGACAAATGAATGGATGCAGTCCCCCCTGCAGCCTTGTATTACACACACAGTATACCGCACAAACATCATAAGAGGCCAAATTCGTAAAAAAACGAACCCAAAAAAACCCAAATTCCTCTGCCACCGCAGGACATATATTAACCAAAATTGAAAGCACACATACTAACTAAAATAATTCAACACATATTGGTCCCTCAGCAGCCGACCACTGTCGTCATCAGGGAAGATTGCCGGATTGTCCCAGTCCATGGCTGGTGGCACTCTGGGGGCCCTCTCCTTCCTCAGGCAGGCCACATTGATTCAATATGAATGTGGTTGTATCCCATGTAGAGATGGAAGGACATACCTTGAATGAAGCGGGTGGCATCTTGGGAGGAACCTATGCTCGTCTCTTTCCCCCCAGGGATCCCCTCTAAGACGGGCCTGCCTTTATTTAGCTCCAAGGCCATGTCCTGCTGGGGTGTAAGGTCAGCCTTTGGTGACCCACCACCCGTGCCTTGTCTGTGGGTATTCTTTTTCACTGCTAAAACAGTACAGACAATGTGTGAGCAGGCACCTTCTGGGTACAATATGCTTGTGCTTGTTAAATATTAGTCAGGGACCATACCATTCTGCAGAATGTTCTTGTATTTGATTTTGACCTGCTGCCATGTCCGTTTTGGCCCGTTCATGTTTAATCTACATCGCACGCACACACACACACACACTTTATCACAAGAACATTTAATGGAGTCACACTGCAAAAAATGACTTGGTATTTTTTGTCTTGTTTTCAGTAAAAATATCAAAAAAAAAAAAATCTTAAATAAAGATGTATTTTCTTGATTTGCTAAATGACCTAGCAAAATAAGTATAGTTTAGACAAAAAATATAAACTTTAAGTAAATGTGTGCTTAAAACAAGCAAAAAAATAAAAAATCTGTCAATATAATAAGAAAAATTCTCTTGAAATAAGTTTACTTTTTCCATAAACACTTAATTTTAGAAAAGTTCTCTTGTTTCACTGGCAGATTTTTTTGCTTATTTTCCTAGGTAATTTTGCTCAAGAAAATATTTAAGATTTTTTTTAGACATTTTTTTTTTAACTGAAAACAAGACAAAAATACTAAGTAAGAAAGACATTTTTGCAGTGCAGTGAGCAACCGACCTTGGGTCCTTTGAAAGGCGCTATATAAATTAAAGTGATTATTATTATAGCTCATCTATTTATTCAATTAAATTTTATTTATATAGCACTTTTCACAATTGTTTCATTCTGTCAAAGCAGCTTTACATTAATAAAAGCAGGAGAAACACAAAAAAAACGGGGAAAAAGTACGGGGAAAAGTACGCGGCTCTAGTTGCCATGGTAAATCAGTTAATCTGTGATCTGTGGCGGGGTCTATTTGAGTGAGCCGTGAGCGCGCACCTATCCAGGATTGGTTTCACCTGGCTTAATGAATCCGTGTCTGCTCATCCTGGCTTGGTCTTTGTGCAACCAATTAAGCCTGGACGCACATGTTTTGGCTTCATTGAGCTCAGCTGAGTCATTTATCCCGGATGTCTTAATTCTACTTTTGTGCAACAGGCCTCTGGAGTTGAAACATCTCGTTTTCGAGGGGGGCCCACAATACATAATACACAAACATAACCAAGTGTGACCGAACAAAATATAACAAACACACGTCCACATTACAAAAAAGAATAATAATAATGATGATAATAATAACCAATAATAACAAATAATGGATTTATTTATAAATAAACAAGAAACAAACCAATATTGGAATGCCAGATTCAGTAGTAACATTTACAGTCCAATAAAAAAAATTCCAAAAAAAAAATGTGTTTAAACATTCTAAATGATGAAACAAACCTAATTTCACTCTGGTGCAAGTACTTTATGTAGTCAATTCTTTGCAAATCAAAACAGCTTGCAGGCATTATGTAAATGTGAGTGACATATACATACATAGTAGTGGCATATCACTGTCACTCATATATATTTTTTTCCACTCAATTATGTTGTTAAACAACAGCCAGGCCGTACACCTTCATCTGGCTGGCGTACGCTCACGGCAGCTAACATGACTTGCCCGACGCCTCCTCCTGTGGAGTCAGCAGGTGATCCGCTTCCTGCGGGCCACACACATCCCAGGCAATCTGAACCAGACAGCCGGTGTGCTCTCTCGTCAGTGGATGCCTCGCTGAGAGTGGCGACTCCACCCCCAAGCAGTCTAGCTCATTGGATGCTGTTCGGGCAGGCTAAGGTACTCCTGTTCGCCTCCCGGGACACCACCCTTCCCCGCTTCGTATTCCCTGTCTGAGAAATATAAAGTTGAGGATCATCAGCATAACAGTGAAAGCCAATTCCGTGTCGCTTTATTATATCTCCTAGAGGTAGCATGTATAATGCAAAGAGCAGAGGCCCTAAGACTGAGCCCCGTGGTACACCGTACTGGACTTGTGGGACACCTCGTTGTTTATTGCTACAAATTGAAAACGGTCGAATAAATAAGACTTAACCATTTCAATGCTATTCCGTTAATGCCAACGTCTATGTAGGAGTATGCTGTGGTCAATGGTGTCAAATGCAGCACTAGGGTCTAGTAGCACCAATAACGATATACAGCCACGGTCAGACGCAAAAAGCAGATTATTTGTAACTCTGATCAAAGCAGTCTCTGAACTGTGACATACAATAGAGTCGCGGCGGGGGAGGATATGCTTGATGGCCTCTGTCTGCTTCTTTACTGTCGAGAACTGCTGCTCAATAGTATCACCGAACAGTCCCCTTTGCGAGATGGGTGCATCGAGAAAGCAGACTCACTCTCTTGGGGAATGGTCAGACGAGCGAGACGAGGTACGAACAGTCTGCGAGCCAGTGGCTGATGGATTAACACTCACAGTAATCCTCATAACACCCTCGCTGCTCGCCGTAGCGGACGGCAGGGCCGTAGCCACTGCTGTCATGGAACGGGAAGCAGGCGAGGTGGTGGCTGAGTCCCGAGAGAACACAGCCACCATGAACGCAACGTCTGAATCGTCATCCGCCCGCAGTGCGGGCAGGACGTATCCACAAAGGCTGCCTCAGCGTGCTGGAAAACCAACACTTGAGGCAGACATCAAAGTCTCTCGATCATGTGTGAAGGCGCCGAAAAACAAAAGGTGAATGAATGAATCCATCTCCCATTTATACCTGGATATCGGGGAGCGGAGTCTGGCATGCACATTTCATACGCTAATTTCATTGGCCTTTTCTAAACTAGTCAGAAGTTGATAGGTTCTCAGGACGAACCCCATCTGTCGGTTCGACACAACGTTGAGAGACCGACAGAAAGGGAACCATAGACTTTCATCTTGTGATTATGAAGAATAATGAAAACATTGGAAAGATTCCTGGCCGTCACCATAAACACGCATGCTCACTGGAGATTGACAGATAACAGCACCAGCGGAGGTCAGAGTTTCATAACTATGCTATATTGGTTTGTTCCTCACATAATCGAATGACATAAAAAGTTCATGAATGGTGGTTTCATGATAATTAGTCCTTTTTGAAGCTTAAGAGTAATTTAAGCAGTGTCACAATCTGCAAAGGTTCGCATACACTAATTTACACATTAATAGCGTTAATATAAATCATTAATGTAAAGCGTAGTGTTAAAGCAATTTATTATGAAAGTCTACATCTACATGCCCCTCTCAGTCCGTTTGTGATTGCGTGTCCATGCTGTGATGATCGCATTCCAGGGGTAGGGGGAACTCCTTCGTCCATAACTTACCGAGGCTTGTCCGAGGCTCACGATCACTGTTTGTTGGGTGTATTATACTTTCTCTTGTTCTGTTGACTAACTTACACACACAAGGGAACAGAAACTGCCATTACAGCAGATAAACATAAATAATAAGACGCGTTGATGCATTTCACGCACGTATTTTAGTAGTCGATGTAATCGACGACATCGACTCAGCGTTGCAGCCCTACTAATGTAATTGTCTGTCTTTATTTATTATATCTTTGTTAAATATGTATATTTTACTCAATGTTTTAACTATTTGCTTAAAAGTTGAGTAGTCATTTAAAACCTACTGATTAGTCTTTGAAATAATCGACGATTAACCGATTAATCGTCACAATAATCAATAGATTAGTCGATCATCAAAATAATCGTTTGTTGCAGCCCTATTAGTGACATTCTTCTAAATATATTATGTTGTGCTCAACAGAACAAAAACATTTATACAGGTTTGGAATAATCTGAGGGTGAGTAAATGATGACAGAATTTTCAATTTGGGACAACTTTATTCACTTCAGTTTGTAATCCCAGACTTGTTAATATGTGCAAATAAAATATTTTAAAACTTTTAAACATTAGAATGTTCTCTTCTGTTCGGATTCTTTTTCAAAACTGCGCTGTATCAATTACAGAAGTATCCATATTGATACAATTATCAGCAAGGAATGCATCACGATATACAGTATTGATGTTTTGACCACAGCCCTATTTAAAGCTTGTTCCATGTGCCCCTTTTATACTTTGAGCACCTGCCCCTTTAAAGGTCTCTGCACAGCCCTGAATATCAATGTATTACACAGAACAGCCGATGTTAAAGTCATGGAAGCTGTTATTTGACTGTTGGTTATCTTAGAATGTGTGTAGCTCAATTATTTTTACCAGCTGTAGGACTGTGATGAAAGTGAAAGTAGTTTAGCGCATAACTCAGTCAAATGATTACAATCCAGTGGCGGCTCCTGACAAATTTCTCAGGGGGGGCAACTTTTGCGATTATGGCTAAGATGACCCGTTCAATGGGTCAAAAAATGATAGCTAAAAGTCAGATAGCTAACTTGACAGTGTTACATCGCATTGTTTAATTTGGTTTTCCTGTTCAACCACTAGATGGCAACACAGACATGAATTATACATACTGTACAGTATTTTTGTAAAGCTATATCAATTTAAATGTTTAAAATACAATAACTTTGGTTCAACAATAAAACACTTCCACCGTGGCCATCAACAGACACATTGTCATCTACTAGTTAAATCACTGTTAGCACAGTATTCAATTTATAGCCATCATGGATGCCATAGCGATAATCAAGTCAAAACATATTATACTATCATCAAAACTGTAATTAATAAATTCTTTCCAGAACATATTCATTATATATTTGGCTGGCAATATGCAATCAATGCAACTATTCAAAATTTGGAGAGTACAACACAACACAACTCACAATTTTTTTGGGGAAAATATTTGTATCACATTTTCTTCTTTTTAAAACAACACACACAGAACTGTTCAGACATGACAGAAAAGAAAAAAACACAGCAGAATATGGGCATATGGGTATAGTAAATAGAAAACAATTTTGAAATAAGTAAATCAATCTCCTGCAACAAGACAAGCAGTATCCCGATGAGAATCAATACAGAGCATACAAACATAGCAAGGCTACAAGATGCTCTTTAGACAGTGAGCACTTAAAACAAAGTCACAAGAACGGCTAGACTGAACTCACCATTTAATAACACACTAACTCATCTCTTCTATTGAAATTTTGAACGGTAATTCCCTCAATGAAATAATGGAGTTGCTGTTGCTTGCCATGACGTTCTTGCTGTGTCTCACTACGCTTCGCTTTCATGCGCTGTGTGTTTCGTCTGAGCACGCATCAGTGCGTATTTACATTTACATTTAGACATTTAGCAGACGCCTTTATCCAAAGCGACTTACAAAGAGTTTAGGAGCAATAAGCCATGTCATACAGACATCGTATGACATCGTATGACATTTTGTCAACGTATGACAAAATCACGTTGGGGCGAGCCCTCCCTGAGCCCAAAGAAATGCATTGTAGGGTCCAAATTTGAAAAAAAATAATCTCAACATGTAAATCTATGAGAGCGCCTGGGGCGATTTTCAATCTGACTGAAATCGCCCCAAGGGGGCGGGGCTACTGGTTGGAGAGTGATATTCAGGCTGCTGATTGGACAATAATATTAAGACCTTTATACAGTCTATGATTAAGACTTAGACCGGCAAAATAAACTTTTTTCCCATTATTTTTTCATGTGACAGAAGGAGGGCGGTGCACTATCGCACACTATAGGCCATATTCCTTTGGGCGGGGGTTATTAAAAAACTGGGAATAGTGACATCATGTACCCGGGAATTAGAGGGCTGTAGTTCGATTCCAGCCGTTCTCTGTAGTCCTTGAAAAGCGAATTCTGTTAAAGACAGTATTTTGCTTGGCACTGAACTTTGAGCTTTATCATTTTGCAGATATTGTTTATGCTATTATAGCAATATTACACACTAACTCAAGGTTGAAAAATGGGATCGTGGGAAATGGCCACTTTAAAACAGATTACAATAGGTCTAATATTGTTTCATTTATTTATTTACCAGGGAGACTACAAGGACATTAAAACAGCACAAGTCAGACCAGATCAACACCTACAACAAGAAAAGACTAGAAATGAAAAACTAAAGAATTTATTTGACAGGCTTCATCTCAATCTCAGGTATCAAAGTCTGAGAGCTTCAGATGTTCTTCAGATAAGAGCACACTCATCACAGTCTCATGAGTCTTGTGCTGAAGAAGATCTGGTCAAGAATTATCTACAGAAACTACTGATGATGAACTACAGAGCAAGAAACATTAAAACTAATGAGACCAATGAACAACATCACACACAACAAAGAGACAAACAGTCAAAAAATAACAAAGTACATTTTCTTAAAGCTATGTCTTCATCTAATAAAGGCACAAGTAAACCAGTCTCTATTCACCCGATGGATGTTCAGATGGCCGTGTTTCATTGTGCAGATAGTTTCCTAAAGCAGATGATGGTCACTAAACTCTCTCAGTGTCAGTTTGCTCTTCCTCTGCTTGTTCCTCATCCATTCACACAACACATTGAGTTTCCTCTCTGGACATTCAGACAAATCAACAAGAGCTGGAAGATCAGAAAAACTGACGATGACATCATCAGTGAAGTCCAGTCAGTGTGCAAAGCAGAAACTCCAATGGTGTCGTTCTTTAGGTTTGGTTCTGTGTCTTCATCTAAATCTCATCTGATGAACAGTCTGATCAATGAGAAACACAACACGTTCTTCACCAGAAACTGTCCAGGGCAGCAGCAGAACCAGACTACTGATGGATGGAGTGGTGGAGATCGCCTGGTACTGTCCATCTGGAAAAGACACAGATACATTTACTGACTGTGTTGCCTTCTGTAATCTTCATGGTGATGCAGGAGACAATGAGACACAGATGAAGATCCTCACTGAGATGTCTTCAGTCAATGTTGTTCTTCTTTCAGAGCTTGATGAGAATGACAAAAAACATGATCAAACTCGAAAATCTCTATAGTGCCCCAAAGCCTCTTATTTGCCTTTTTTCCGAAGATGAATCTACTGTAATTGAGACAGATACAGGAAAATACAAAATTGGTTTAAAAGACAGAAATCAAGCAGATGTATCTGAAGAACTCAGAAAAGTCATAAATTATTGCATCTCACCTTCAGCATCAGAAAGGTTTGTGTTCCTACTTGAAGACGTGTCCAAACACTCAGATATCAGAGTCGATGAGGAAGATGATGAAGACTGTAGGAGAGGAAGAGAAGCAGCACAACGGATGGAGAGTTTACTTAAGACTAGTAAGAGTAAACATTTGACAGAAATCAAAAAATCTTTTCTGCCCCATCAGGGGAAACTGTGGCTTCAGTGGTGTCAGAAGAACAAAGAACTTCATCGACCTAAAGGGGAAGAGTCAGAACAAGAAATAAGCAAAATACAAACAGAATTGAAGAAGATTCGTGAAGATCAGCACAAATCCCACATGAGTGAGTTTACAGAGATCTTCATAAAACAAATTAACTCACGTGGTGCAAATAAGATGTTTTTCCTCAAATGGCTCAGAATCCTCCTGGATGAATTTACCTCAGTGGATCTTTCCAACCTACATAACAAGTATAATGAGAAGTGGTCAACGGTCTTGGAACTGAAAGAAAGTCATGATAAATCTGTACAACTCAAGACTGAACAAACCGAACAACTGAAAGCTGAACAAACAGAACTTGAGCGAATATCTGCAGATCTTCAAGCAGCATCCTTTGGCCTGGCGCACATCATGAGAGAGATCAGTCAGATCTATGAATCATGTTCAACTTTGAAGAAGAACAAGACAGATCTTCAGTTTGACTTCTCTTCTCTCCCGAGTCTTGCAGCAGAGATGATGATCTCTGGATTTCCACTGGAGCTGATGGATGGAGATGCTGCTCATGTTCCTGTCATGTGGATTACTGCTGTTCTAGATGAAATCAACCAGAAACTGGGAGATCAGAGAGTGTTTGTGATGTCAGTTTTAGGGATTCAGAGCTCTGGGAAATCCACCATGTTGAATGCCATGTTTGGACTTGAGTTTGCAGTCAGTGCCGGCCGCTGCACCAGAGGAGCTTTCATGCAGCTGATCAGAGTCTCAGAGGAGATGAGACATCAGATGAAGTTTGATTATATTCTGGTTGTTGATACTGAAGGTCTTCGGGCTCTAGAACTGGCTGAAAAATCCACAAGACATCATGATAATGAACTGGCCACATTTGTTGTTGGTCTTGGACATCTGACATTGATCAACATCTTTGGAGAGAAAACCCGTCTGAGATGCAGGAAATTCTTCAGATTGTTATTCAGGCCTTTCTGAGGATGAAGAAGGTCAGACTGAACCCCAGCTGTATGTTTATACATCAGAATGTTTCAGACGTCACAGCTGGAGAGAAAAACATGGATGGAAGGAGAAAACTGCAGAAGACACTGGATGAGATGACAAAACTCGCTGCTAAAGATGAAGTCTGTGATGCAGATCGTTTCAGTGATGTCATTGGATTTGATATACAGAATGATGTGAAATATTTTGCTCAGCTGTGGGAGGGAAGCCCACCCATGGCACCACCAAACCCAAACTACTGTGAGAATATTCAAGAACTAAAGAAAACTATTATGTCACAAGCCTCAAAATCAGACGGAATGATGTTGAAACACTTAAAAGACCGTATCAAAGATCTCTGGGGGAGGCTTTACTGAATGAACGATTTGTCTTCAGCTTCAGAAATGCTGTGGAGATTTCAGCATACAGAAAACTGGAGACAGAATACAGCAAGTGGACCTGGAAACTACGCAGTGCCATGATGGAAATTGAGAACAAACTACACATCCAAATAGAAAATGAAGTAATAAATGAGGTTGATGAAACTGGTCTTCAAACAGAACTTAAAGAGAAAAGTGATGAAGTGAAAACATCAATGACAGAATTTTTTGAGAAAGACACAGATTCTGATATACTGATTCAGTGGAAAACTTCATTTGAAATAAAAATCAAAGATGTTCATGAAAATATCTTGAGAGAAACAAAGAGAAAATTAAATGAGGTACTTCAGCAGCGAGACCTGAAGAGAAAGGTTGATGCTCAGAGGACACATTATGAAAACACTCTCCTAGAAAAGAGCAAAGAACTTGCATTAAAACACAAAGACAAAACAAATGATGAAGAAACTCTGAAGAGAGAGTTTGATCTGTTCTGGGAAGAGTGTGTGAAGAAGATCAACACATGTAATCCTAAAATCAGAGACATTAACATACTGAGAGATGTGAAAATACTCCTCAGTGACATCTATGAAAGTGTCCATGTAGACACCTGGAACGACATCAGGTATATTTTCAATGTGCCAAATTTTTCAGATTATGTTCAGTTCAAGAGATCAAGTGGAGTTACAGGACATTTAAAAAAGGTCTTCAAAGAGAAGTTTGGTTCAGTTCTGTCTGAGGAGGATGAAACACAAATAAGACGGTTGATCACAGACATTGCTCAGGAGACAGACAAGATGATTCAGTCATTTAATATTTCCAAGATGGGCTACAACAAAAGCTGCATTCAACAACTCACAGATTACATCAAGGCAAGAATCACACAGTATGAGGAAGAACCAGTTAAATATGTGTTCAAGAATGAATTCTTCATAGATTTGGTGTTTTCAATATTTAAGAGAGTAAACAAGACATTCACTGACCAACACAGAATGTTTAGAGAAGCAAATGATCCTGATCTCTATCTGGAGAAGAAGAAGAGAGAATACTACAGTATTTTCCAGAAATACTGTCAAGGAGCAAACTTTTTTTGGTGAGATCTGTCAGAAACTGAAGAACCCATTGAACAGAGTGTCTACAAACAGACCGCCAGAGATTTAGCAGATGAGATGAGATCAAACTGTCCATCACTGAATGGAAACAGATCAAATCTGGAGAAACACATCCTGAAGAGACTGGCAGAGGAGGAGAACTTTGACAAATACATCAACTACATTCATAACCCCAGAGATCACTTCAAGAGTTTCATCAGAGAAGAAGTGAGTCAGTACATCAGAGATCAGTTCAGTGTCAGTGTTCAGCTCAAGATGAATCAGAACATTGAACTCCTGCAGAAGAAGATCATGACAGCAGCTCATGAATCTACTCAACATGTTCAACAGAACACAGGAAATGTTGATGTGTGGTTGAAGTGTTTCACACTGAAGCTCTCAGATGTTCTGATGTTCTCTGTGAAGGACTTCAGTGGAGTCAAACATGATGATGTCGATGATTTCAAACTTCTACAAGATGTGATAAGAAAAAATCTTCCTCCTGTAATGTCTGACATCAGCAGAGAGTTCAACACAGATTCATTAGATGAAAAACTGGATCTGAAGAGCAAAGCAGATGAGATTCTGATTGATCACTTCTGTCGGTGCTGTTGGGTTCAGTGTCCGTTCTGTAATGCCATCTGCACAAACACAACAGAAAACCACAGTGAGGGAGATCACAGTGTTCCGTTCCATCGAGTGAGGGCAGTTAATGGGACAAATTACAGGGGCACAAACCACTTTGCTTTACAAATATGCACAACAGTTGTTGCAAGCAGTCATCTATCTTTTCATCCAGATGAATCTGATTGGTCAGTCCTCTACAGAGAATACAGAAAAGCAGGAGGAGTTTTAGCTAAGTGGAGCATCACACCTGATAGGTCTGAACTGCCCTACTGGAAGTGGTTTGTGTGCAGATTCAAGGTAGATCTGGAAAAACACCATAAAAACACATTCCAGCGTGATACAATTCCAAATAAATGGAAACAAATCACAAAACAGGAAGCTACTGAGAGTTTAGATAAATACATGTAATGAAATAAAAATGACAGTTTAATTCACAAAACACTTTCTCTTCCAAGTCACTCACATAAACCTCATCTTAGAAGCAGTTTGGATAACAACATAAATAAATATATTAAGAGGACTTAATTGGTTAGATGTAATTGTTTTGTTCCACACACAATCTGTGAGCTGTTGAACTTAGACAGGTGTTAAATATGATTTATGATTAGCAAAATATATGCATAATAAAGATTCCCTAGATAATACTTTTTTAAAAGCAATCTGCATGTGTGTTTTATCTGTGCGATAACTTTCTAATTTGGGTGTGTACATCTGTGTGGAACTTTATTCATATTCTTTTATCTATTAACTAATTTTATAATTAAAGTTTTGATATATTCATTTTTTTTTTTAAATGTATCATTCATTTGTATTACTGTTGTTTAATCTGTTGTTAGGTGTTGTATTGTCTTCACAAGTAGATACAGTATGAGTCTTCAGTGGTCTGTATCTTAAGTCCTAACGTCATGAAACCATGTTGTGAAGAAGTAATCTTCTGTCTTTGTTTGGTGTAATAACACCTGATCAAACTGTTTCTAGTCAGATGAAGTCAGACCGAGCATTAAAAAGAAATTTAGAATATTCAGTGAATTTTTTTTATTCTATCATTATTTCATCTCCTGCTTGCTATTATTTTCCTCAATCTCGGTATCTGACCATAAAGACCATAAAAACTTTCTTAACTAAAATAAAAACTAAGTTGATTTACATTTAGAAATTATAAATTAATATCACAATTCGTTCTTGTGGGTAATTTACAATCAGAATCAATGCAAAATTAGGCATCATCATTAATTATATTAGTGTTACTGGTGTTCGTTTATGTGCAGATTATCAAAGAGATACTAGTCATCAAAACTATCCAGCAGTATGACTATAACAGTAAAAACTGTCAAATATTTGTGTCATTGACATATTTACACTGTAAAATCTAGTTGTTGTCCTTACTCACAAATGTTTCACTTTACTCAGTTGTCAAAATGTATACATTTTACTTGTTTTTATTAAGTGACGATTACTTGCAGGTGAAATAAAACAACTTATTTTTTGCCTTTAGTATATTTTACTTAAATCAAGCAAGTAGTGGCAAGCAATTACTTTACTACACCAGTGAGAGACATTGGAGAGCATCACTGTATGCCCAAATGTTGAAAATAATCAAACATTATGATTATTATATTTTTGATTAACTTGAAGTTTTGACTAAAACTCAAAAATGTATTTGCTCCTCGTTCAATAATGAACTTAATTTTAAACATGTTAATTCAAGACAATTGGTCAGGAAGGATTTCCAACTCCCAGCATGCTTTGCGTCAGACTGCATTAGGAGAATAATTAAAAAAATATATTATTATTTTATATGTTTTTAGTAAAGTTAAAGCATTGTTAGTGTTTCATTTTTTACTTCTCTTAGATATTTAGAAGAGTTTGACCAGGGGCGCAGGTGGGATATTTTAACTGGGGGGACCAAGATGTCAGCTAATGATTTCAACTGAGTGTCAGCAGGAGGCAGTAACGCGTTGGATTAGCTGTTTGCATTGTCCGGTTCCTATTTGCATCGCTGCCCGGCGGCTAGTTTGTATCCTCACACTTGTTCTTGGTCTTAATATTAGTGTATATTATTATCGTTAACTATCACTGTCGTTGCTAAATTATTTATAACGTAATATTCTAAACCAAAATTAATTGTTAACTTAACGCCGCTAGCATAGCGTGTTAGCTTGCTTTCAGTTTACGCTGTAGAATATCATCTTCCCCCTATTTGTCTTGTGTGCAAACTGTTTCTCTTTAAGATTCATCGAGCAACCTTGGTAAGTTAGGATTGCACTTCATACCCGGTGAGTCATGGCTTCTATTCCTATTATTGTTACTTGCACCTCATTCATATGTTTAGCTTAGCCTTCTCTGTCAGCGGCGAGTGTTTAATATGCGATAAATGCAGGGAAGTAGTTAGGCTGACGGAGAAGATCTTAGAATTAGAGTCTCGCATCCAATCTTTATTTGAGGATAGTAAGAGTGTAAGGACCGTAGAAGACACTTGCGAGCAACATTAGCGCACACAGCTCGGTTCAGGTTGAAAATCCCCAGCAGCTGGGAAACTTTGTAACTGTGATGTTGTGTTCAGACAAAAACGCGAATGGCGCGTCAAGCGCGAGTGATTTACATGTTAAGGTCAATGCAAAGACGCGATAGACCTACTTGCGGCGCGAATCGTGCGAATGAGGCGGCGCGAATGACGCGAATCGCGCGAATTGAGCGTTCGCGTGATTCGCGCGAGTTGAAAAATCTGAACTTTGGCGAAAATTCGCGCTGCGTTAACCAATCAGGAGCTTGCTCTAGTAGTGAGGTGATTAGACGACGTAGCGAGCGGAGGCAGAAATCCGAAACTGGAGGACAAAATGGAGGACAAATTGATCGTTGCTGTTTGTGGACACCCGGAGCTGTATGATTCTTGTTCTTACTTTTATTGGAACTGGAATAAACAGGATCTTGTTTGGAAGAAAGTGAGTGAGGAGGTCGGAGAATCTGGTAATTTGTAAAAACGCTCTTTACTCAATTTGAGCTATATATATATATACGAGTTTACGAATATACTGCTCACAAATTCAGATACAAAAAAAAATCAACTTACAGAATTTCAGATAAAATACATTCAGGTTGATCAAATTTGATTGCTCTTATTCAGATCTCAAATTTCAAGTTAATATTTTTCAAAGAAAACATATGTCTAATTCGACTCCTCAAATTCAGATAGAAAAATTCAAGTTAAATATTCACATGGTAACATCCGGGCTACCCAGGATAGGAAAAACAGTTGAGCCCAGAGCCCGTCTGCAATTGAACCGAACCAATGAACCGAACCGACGTCGGGCGGCCTATCAGAGCACGACAACCTGACTGTCTGTCATGATCCAAGAAGAGGCCAAGGCACGGATATTAAACCTGTAAAGAAGATGACTTCTAGGGAAAACGAAGGCGCTCCGGTAAGTTTGCTGTTTATGTACAATCAGACTCGACAGAACAAAAGTATGTTGTTGCTAATTATTTTTTGGAACACATAACTGTTAGCTTTGGTTTGTTGTGTGACTCGTCTCTCTATGTAGGTAAGTCAGCTAGGCAACACGTTATAGCTAGCAAGATAACTTTAGAGCTCAACGGTGCTGCCCACTTTTTGACTGAAAGCTACATTAACGTTTATAAAAAGGGGTTTTAGCCGGGAAACAAGCCAACAGCTCCGAGATGAATCTTAAAATTGACGATAAAACATTTGTTTTGGCGCCAAATGTTTTTTTAAACGGCAAAAAAAAAAAAAACGTTAGAAGCGGAGCCATCACTATGGACACGGTTAAAAGAATCAACACATATAAAAGGGGATTTATTTTTTGCAAAAGGGGTTTAAGCCTGGAAACAAGCCAACATTTCCAAGATGAATCTCGACAATATAACATTTGATTTAGCTGGACAGACTGTGAGCCATCATTAATGTAGCAGCTAGATGGACACGGTTAAAAGAGTCAACACATACAGTACGTTACGTTATAACGTAACGTTACAGTGGGGTATTTGTGTGATATAAACAGCTGTCTATGCAGATTACCTAACGTTATACTGACCATACCTGTAAGCTGGTCAATGATTCCGGATCCTACTAAGTTACAAATAAACTTTTATCATGGTTCTAAGATAATAACCATTTGCTTTAAACATATTGCTGATAATTGAGCCCTGAAACTGCATTTCAATTATTGGGAGAATGTTAGGGTTTCAAATGTAATTACTGTATGTTCATTAATGCAGCTGATTTTTTTTTTTAAGGAACTGCTGCTTGACCACATTTTGGAACGACTCCGCTCTCGTTTAGAGCATATTCTTGGACAATTGCCTCTGGATTTGGACTACTTGGAGTTCATTAGCACACACGAATTTGTGTTTTTAAATGCCATATCCAGTCATGTAGCAGTTTCACAGCCTATTTTAGATGCCTTGACAGAGCTACGTAGCCTTGTAAATGTAGAAAAATAAAAAAGTAAGCAACACTATAAAACTGTGCAATTTGAGCAAGGACCAGTTGGACGACCGAGAATGGTCCTCTCTTTGGAGTACATTTCCAGCCTTTTGGACATTAATCTGTGTCCATCCCATGCATAGCTGCGCTTTTGGGGGTGTCGAGACGAACAGTCCATCGACGCATGGCTGAGTCTAATCTCACAGTTAGGGCACTGTACAGCACTCTGACAGATGAAGAATTGGACCAGTGTGTGATGGACATAAAATCCAGGCAGCCTCATTCTGGATATCGAATGGTGAAAGGACTTCTTCAAGCTCAAGGACTGCGGGTGCAATATGAACGGGTCAGAGCTTCCATGCACCATGTTGACACCATCGGAGTCATATCCCGAATTACCAACTTAGGTTGCATTGTTCGGAGAACCTACTCCGTTCCTAGCCCCCAGTCCTTGATGCACATTGATACAAATCATAAACTAATCCGTTAAGTTTTTAAACTATTGGCAAAGGACAGATTAATTAAAAGAGTAAGATAATATTGTAATGAAATAATTATACTTTTGTATAGACCTATTCATCATACCATCTTTATTTAATAGTGCTGCTTTCATGCTACTGCGCACATATTCTCCCTCAAACAGGATTACTGTGTTGTTCACATTTACTTTTTGATTGCTTCTAAAAATGACAGTAATAATCTAGGGTTTTAGAAATTGCTGTATTTCATTTTGCAATTGGTAATTTTTTTTTTTACTTGTTCACAAGTATAAGTTCACATTCAGATGCTTTTTCAAAAGCTTACCTGTGAAAAAGCAAACATCTAACATTTTCTCTATCTTTTTTTGTATGTGTGTTTTCCTACAGCTACAACATTGTCATCTTTGGTGGCATAGATGGCTTTTCACGGAAGGTAAGCACAGTTTTCAGTGATAAATACACAGTACACAATTGTCATTATTATTATATACATTTGTGTTTCATCCAAGTAGTAAAACTGCATTGTACTGCAGATTATGTATCTTGGTGCAGCTTCCAACAACCTTGCCGCAACATCCCTGGCATTCTTCCAAGAATCTGTGGAGAAGTTTGGTTTCCCTCTTAGGTAAGTATTTTCCTTATGAACTTTTAAGTTTTACAGTCATGCTTGAATGGTTTTAAACCTCTTTGAAATAACCAAAAGCACACTTTTGTGTGGTATTTGCCTAATACAGTGTTTCTATATTGGTATGAATTGGATAAAGATCATGCTGTATTTCAGTAGCCATTTATACAGGATTTCAGTTATTTTTGCATGACTGTGTAAATCTTTTTTGTTAAAGCTAGATATAATGGGTTACCCTTTTTGACCAAGTTAAAAGCATGCATCATGTTCTACATTAATGTTTTGTTGAGATATATATATATAAAATTAAAACTTTTGTAAATGTTGCTCTGTTCTTAGGGTACGGGCTGATCAGGGCGTGGAAAATGTAGACATTGCACGCCTCATGTTTACAGTCCGTGGCACTGGAAGGGGTAGCTTTATATCCGGCAAGAGTGTTCACAATCAACGGTCAGTCCAAAACTTCAGATTATTGTAGCTGAAAGATACCACCTCACTGCTGCCATGCAAGAACATTATTATTGCAAAAAAATACAGTATATCAGCTTGCAACAGGACTACTTTTTGAGGAGTGTGAGAAGAAAGTCCTATCTCCAGTGGAAGATGCTGTCAGTTAAAGGGTACTGAATAGCAACCTCCAAGTCCTTAGCATGCAAGTTCAATAACCTTTTCTTTGCTGCAAAAAATAAGTTAGTTTTTTGCTGGGCAATGGGTCTGGAATTACATCTGTATGTCACTTCTGTTTTGATAGTATGCAGTGACATTATATTCCATTAAACATTGTTTCTTCTTCTAAACAAAGTAGATAAAGAAAAACACAACTATGCATTGAACAATCTGATGAATTTTACTGCATTGAAAGAAATTCCAACTGTGTGCATCTGTTGTGGGTGGAAATATTTTCTCAATCAAGAATCTGCTGTGATTTTGCATTATTAGTTATTTAATATAAATATTTTATACATACATGTGCCTTGAAATCCAGCTTATTACAGTTCCATGTACATTAAGTTTAAAAGTTCCTATTGAACTTCACTATTTTCCAGAATCGAGAGGCTTTGGAGAGACCTGTGGGTAGCTGTCACAAACATCTACTATGATGTTTTCCACTACCTTGAAGAAGAGGGCTTCCTCAACATCGCCAATGCTACACATCTCCTCTGTTGCCATTATGTGTTTTTGCCACGGCTGCAAGATTCCCTGGACACTTTCCGCAGTGGCTGGGACAATCATCCGATAAGAACAGAAGGCCATATGACCCCAAATCAGCTGTGGGAGCTGGGCCGAATCCATCACCCAATTCAAGGCCCCGAAAATATGGAGGTATGTACCAAATCTATAACTTTAAAGTCCCTGTAAATGCAATTTTACAAAAAAATTATAAATGCTAGAAATGTATTGCTAAAACATATTTTCAAAGACTGAGAACTGTGAAGCCCATGAGCTCCTGGACACACCCCTACTTGACACACTGTCAACTTATGTTATTTACTTGGCACATTTTTTAATCATTCAAATTGGGCTGGGTGGCTAACAACACATTTTCCTGTGGTATGACTTTAATGCTTTCAATAGTATAAATCCCTACATTTGTGCTTGCAAACGTTATGAAGACATTGCACGCAATACTCCCTTACCAAAGGCTGGCCTTAAAAGGAATACTTCACTGATCAGCCTTAAGCTTTGTATCCGTAGTATCCCGGTAGTATTTTCGAACGAAAGTGCGTCGGCCCCTCATATCCCACTCCGACGAGAAAGCTCTGTTTTGTGTGTGGAAAAATGCCTCCCTCCGATGATGCAAAATGGTGCGAAAAAAAATAACGTTTTCTCGTCACAGAGGTATATGAGAGAACAACGCACGTTCGATTGAAAATACTATCGGGATCAGTGGCGGCTGCTGATCTTTTAAAGAGGGGAAGCTCATTTTCGGCCTAAATCATAAAAATTGTCCATTTATTGTCGGTTTAGGAAGGCCCTGTTTTGTTTAACAGTTTCATCATGTTTAGCCACTTGAATGCGAGCACCTTCATTGATTGCATGCTCAACCCTGATCCTGCCCATGCAACTTAATCTTGCACATGCACTCACATGTTCATTGCTATTTTCATGCCTTTTATATGCCCTGTCAAAGTTTGACAGATCACAGTTTGAACAGAACCCCAATTTTGACCAAACAACACATCCATGAGATGGTTTCATCAAGAGACATGGCCAGCATTACATTTTCTTTTTCACAGCACTTCCAGTCAGCCAGCTAACTTTGTCATACCAGGAGGGCTGAAAAGACCTGTTACTTTTCCCTATCTTTTGCACTAAATCAATCTTAGGTGTTGATCTGCCCTGCTGTTTAATTCTAAGTTTCTCATCGTAAGGAAGACTTTCTAATGGCTTTGCCAAAATCAGGTCGACAATATTAGCACTGTCTGCCATCGTGTGCAGTTGCTAGCTGGCTAGTTCAGACTATATGAATTAATGAAAAACGATCTAATATATATATATATATATATATATTTAACTCAACGGGAGGAAATGTGGGAATTATGTTAAACTGAAACAATGAATGTGGTGTGAAATTGTGTGAAATATACGATGAAGGTTGCAGCAGTTTGTCTTTCGACTACACATGCAAAATCCGCGATGGGACTGAGTTGGAAATGGAGACACAGAGTGATACGCGTCATAATCTGAAGACCACGCCCACACCAACCGTCTCTTTGCATTGCGAGAAGCTGCCGCCTCCTTGTCATTTATGATTTATAACAAAAAAAAAAAAAATGTCTAAAAAGCTGATATGTGACAATGTGTATAGCAAACAAGCTAAAAAAAAAACAAGAAATACGTTTTTATAAGCTGTCGACCCCAAAAAACGAGCGTTTTAGGACATAAAAGTGGATTAAAAAGAGATGACAGACCCTCCAATCATCACGCAGACGCTCGGAGTCCGGGCCAGCCCACTCCTCCATTCATCCCAGAGACGCTGAGCGTCCGTGGGCGGGACATAATCGCAGCATTATCCAATGACCGTCTTGTTTCTAAGCACTGAAAAAAACTGTTTAAAGCAGCCCCATTGAAGTCAATGGACGCTGGGCTTCAACAGAGTAATGCACTGTACGCTACGGGAATGAATGAGAAGGAAATCCAGTCAGCCGACCTAAGTAGCTGATTCTGAACGAAATTGTTTTCGTTCGAGATGAACGTGTTTAACGCATTTTTAGTCAATAAAATGTGAACATAATAGTACATATATTTGACCATTCATTTTTTGACAATTATAGGGGAAGCTGAGCTTCCCTTGCAGTCTTAAAGAAATCGCGACTGATCGGGATACTACGGATAAAAAGCCTAGCGCTAATCGGTGAAGTATTCCTTTAAGTTAATAAATATTTAGCAAAGTGGATTGCAAAAGTTCCATAAAGCCATTAGGATAAAGAATACTGCAAACAAGTAAGATTTATCTATTTTGCTTTGATAGGGTATGGATATTCCTCACATTGAGTGGGAAAACAGTGGACTTACTGCTGATGGCTACTCCAGTGTCATCGTCCCAGACACAGAAAGCCCACTGACTGAAGGACAAATGGCAGCTTTAAGAGAGGTTGTTGACCCAAGAGCTGCATCCCAGTCCTTTGGCTGTGATATCTATGTTGCTGCTGTTCAATTTTGTGAGCATCTGAAAGAAAGCCAACACACATGCCCCCCTTGTTTCTGTTCTGTTTGAAACTCTCTCTCTTTTTTTTCATAAGGTGTCAGATCAGGGCAAGCTAACTCCCAACATTTACAAGACATAAATACATTTTAGGCATTTCTTGTAATTTAATTGGATAAAAGAATCTTCAAATGTAAGTATTGTTCTACCATGAATTTTTCAGGAAGACTTAAAGGTTTCATATTGTAACTGTTTTTATTTATTTACGGTTTTATGTGATAAACTATTAAAACAAATATTCAAAGTATTTTGAATGTCTTGGGTTTTGTACACAAGTTGGAGAGTGTATATTCATAGGTAAAAATACCGAAATTACAACAGTGAAAAACAGAATTATAGCCGGTTCTCAGTGGCAAAGGGCAATAAGCTTTAACGGCTATTAAAAAAATGCTCTTGCCAAGCTATGAAAACATTGAAAAGGACATTAACTTTGAAGTTGCTACATTGCCATTGCTAGCAGGTTGCATGCCAATTAATATAATTATTCAACCCCCTATACGTCCATCAAAAAACATAACAATGAACATTGTATTTGTAATTTAGCATACTAATGCAAACATTTAATATTAACATATGGTATTATTCACCACTGCTTTGTCCCTACACAAGACCAAATCCTGTTTGGCAAGTGCCAATACAAGCCAGGATGTCATTTTTAAAGGATGCATAGTCCTTGTAATGTCCTTGGATTCGCAGGGTCTCAAAACAGGTGGAGGCTGTTGGGAAGCTGCCTTTAACCACCTCAATGGATAAGTTATTCCTTGGCATAATTTCCCACACGGTCCAGAATTTCAACATGTCAGTCAATTCATCAGGTGATGCTGTGGATTAGAATGGATCAAATGATAGGTTGCTACAAATAATGAAAAGTAATTTAGAATATTAAAATAATGTATGTAACAAAAAGCAGTCTCTTGAACAGAAATACCATAACACTATATACCCTGGTGAAATGTCAAAAAGGTATGAAAAAAATACTACTAATAAAGCTGTGAGTGAAGAGTGTGTGGTTATCTACTCTTCCTGTCCTATATACAGGTGTGCAAAGATAGTCTTACTTATAACCTTAAAGGTGGGGTATGTGATTCTTTTTTTTGTCCATTTTTTCAAAATGACTTGAAATCCTATTCCTAACCGATTTACAGCCACTGAGTTAGAAGCACTGCAATGAAAATTAAGCAATTTAATCATCTGTGGAATGGGCAGGACTAAAAAAACTCCAGCCAATCATTTCCAAGACCACCTAGAATTATCAGACAGTAAGATTGTCAATTAAACGGTCGTACCATCCCCCTCGTGCGCAATGATTGAAGGACAGAAGGTAGGACCATTTGAGTTGTTTTTTCAGAATTTGCCGGCAGTTTTGCAAATCACATACCCCACCTTTAATAATTAATTAAACAATTTCTATAACTAACTGTTTAAAAAGTAACCTGACACTTATAAATAAAAACTTTGGGTGACTAACTTATTTTAATAACATGTTGGCAAGATTCTGTACACATACCATTTTCAATGAAGTGGCGAAGATAACCTGATATGCAGGATTTTGTGTCAAGTGAATCATGAGGCCAGGTGATGTGCTGCAGGATTATCTACATTGACAATAAAACAACATGACTTTAATAATTTAAAGTCAGATTCCCCTTCAAGCTTTAAGACAGAGAGGGAAACGAAAGGCGAGGCAAGTTTATCTATATAGCACTATTTGAATTGCTTTACATACAACATTAAAAATAAGTTTAAAAAGTAAAAACATTCATTAAGGAGAATATATAAAAAAGCTAAAATGGCAGTCTTCACCCCCTCAGCCATACTGAAAAAACAAACTGGCCAAGGGGGTGGAGACTTTCTTGTTTGATTGTATATAACAGGGAAGAAATAATGAGGTTAGATAAAAAACATACAAGCCTGATTGTTTCACGGATGTCTAGGTCTGGACAGTCCTCTGGTGTTACTGTTGCAGTTTCCGGGCTTCCTCCAAACAGGACATGCACAACAGCAGGGCTAAGCCCTGACAGGCATGGTCCTCCATGAACAAAGGAGTGCCCCACCATTTTGCCTGCCATGACGAACATGTCACTTTCCACAAGAAATTGAGAGGCTGAGGGCACTAAATGGCCTGGCTGTCCACAGACAGGTTTTAACACAAGACTTTAATAACATAATATTTGCTAATGACAAGTAAGCTTACAGATAGCTGAAGTCAACATACCAAAGTTGATTTAAAACCCAGACTTAAGCTTGTTCATGCAAGTTGAAAGGAAAAAGCGAATCACATCCTCTCCAATTGCTGCATCACCTGTAACACAATGGAGGGTTTGATATAGTAAAAGGGAAAAGCAATACTTAAAGGTTCTGTGTGTAAGTTTCAGAGGCCACTATTGGCGACGTAGGAAATTGCAACCTACAGCTCCGATACCCCCCTCCCCCTCCCATTAGAGAAGCTACGGTTGCCGTCACAGGACAAAAGGGTTCCGTAAATGATAGCGGCCATTATCGGTGGTGTTGATAATTGCAATCTCCGTCTCACAGGCGAACAACAGACCGAAGCTACGGACACAGGACAGAGATGTCGTCGTCTGAGACAGCAGAGAGTCAACTTGCAAGTCAAGTGACGAGGTTTATTTACAAAGAAAAATAAATAAATTAAATTGACTTAATTCATTATTTACTCTAATCGTTATAGTGAATATTATTGTTACTTGTTTAGCATTGTGTCAGTGATGTATTCGCTTATTTTGCATAGCATTTTTTGGCACGGTAACTTGGTTCGTAACTTACTGCCTATTGAAACCGCTTGCTAATGCTAAAGGCGTGTAATCTAACCGCGAAAGTCTTAGCAGACATTTTTCTCATCATCACAGAGTCAATCAGAGGACTTTACACAGGTAGTAAGAGGGAGAGGATGAGGTAGAGGAAGAGGGCGGAGAGGTAGGGGTGTGGGAGCTGCAGGCAGGGCGAGGAGAGGCAGAGGAGCTAACGTTACCCGGGAGGACCGCACAAGAGAGGATGTAGAAAGAGTGGAAGCCCTCCAGCGAAACAGGACAGCTGTTACTGAGGTTTGCAATGGAATTATATTCAGACCGGTTTACATAAAATGGCAGCGTTATTAACATCTCATCTCTGTGCTCATATAGCATTGTCACGGTTACGTTAGTCTGTAGATGTCTATATATATATTTATTAGTTCATACATACATACACATATATATACAGTTCACTTATAGCGGAAATTAGACAAACTTACTGGTCCAGCAGAAAGCTGGCAACTTCGGCGTCGCTTAGCAAACCCTTGTCCTGCTTCAGTGCCTCCATTTGGGAAAAGCCACGCCGATGTTTATTCGGGTTTTCTGCCGTTTTTTGTCTCGACTCCGCCTTGCTGCATCGTATTTTCTCTTTTTTGAACGAACAGATTGACGCTCTATCGGCTCTTGTGCAGAGTATGTGTGGTCCGCCATTAGCGCAAATTTTGCTTCTTAGTGCAACAAAGAACCGTTTATATTTCTAATAAAAAACACGACAAGTAAATGCTGTTATTGTTCTTCCTCTTCTTCTGCTAATCCTTCCATGTAGTCGCTTTGCAAGCTGCCTCAAAACACATCCGAAGAAGAAGAACTAGTCCCGTGCATCCTTCGTTTTTACGAAACGCGCTCAGTTTGTCCGTGTAGTGATACTATAGAAACATGGCTGTGCACATTGATAAATTACATGTAAGGGTGTGCCCGCGGTGTATATACATAAAATGGCTCATTGTAAGGTAATATAAACATTTCGGTTCATTTTGTTAGGTATTTCTTCACCACTCACAACATAGTTTTGTATTATATATTACATTTTGGTGAATAAATCCTTCAAAATCCTACACACTGTACCTTTAAATTCAGGTTTTTAAATTGGAAATCAAGAATTTTCATATTTAAATTTCATAGAGGTAAATTCGAAACAAATAAATTCAGATACATGGTTTCCAAAGTAAAATAATTCAAAATCAAGTATTCATTGGCTGTTAAATTTCAAAACATTATGTCTCTTATTTGCTTCCATACCCAACTGTCTGCTTGCCGTCTCACGTAACAGAATACACAAAATGTACAACATGTAATAATCCCTTCACCCAAACATCATAAAATAGAGACTGTGTCTGTTCCCCGGATTAGCAAACATAAATTAATCCGTAAACCTATTGAAAGTAATTTAATAAACGTTAAACAAATCAAACACGAACGAAATATAGATAATCAACTGTTACGACTCGGATTGATAAATATTAGATCTCTCTCTAATAAAACACTTTTTGATAATGATATGATAACAGATCATAAAATAGACATGCTCTGTCTGACACAGAAACATGGCTAAAGCCATATTATTATATTACTCTAAATGAATCCGTTCCCCAAGATTATTACTATAAACACGAGCCTCGTCTAAAAGGTAGAGGGGGAGGTGTCGCTGCACTTCACAATAATTATTTTAGCATCTCCCAGAAGTCCAACTCTAAATACAATTCTTTTGAAATCATGGTACTTCATGTATCAACACCTAATACTAAGGACAAAACATTTTTAAAATGTATTCCTGCTATTGTAAATAGGCCTCCAGGGCACCACACAGATTTTATTAAAGAATTTGGTAGGTTCTTATCATTTACATTTACATTTACATTTAGTCATTTGGCAGACGCTTTTATCCAAAGCGACTTACAGATGGGGTAAACAATTGAAGCAATTCGGACAACGCAAGTACAACAAAAACCAAAAGTGCAATCAATAAAACTGGCCTCATATATAACCTACCACAGTAAACAGTGCTAAGTTAAGTTATGTGTGTTTTCTAAAAAGAGTAGAAAAGAGAGTAGAAAAGAGATAGAAGTCAGAACTAATCGGTAAGGTGTTGACGGAAGAGATGTGTTTTCAGACGATTCTTAAAGATGGCTACAGAATCTGCAGATCTTGTTGCCGCGGGCAGATCGTTCCACAAAAGTGGTACCGATCCAGAGAAGGTTCGTGAGATTGATTTTTTACCTTTTTGGGATGGCACCACAAGACGTCGTTCGTTTGCAGAGCGCAGAGATCTGGTGGGTACATACGTCTGCATTAGCGAAAGAAGATAAGGGGGAGCCAAACCAGTGGTGGACTTGTATGCCAGGAGGAGGGATTTGAATTTGATGCGAGCCGCAATAGGGAGCCAATGTAACTTTAAGAAGAGAGGAGTGACGTGTGCTCTCTTCGGTTCATTGAAGACCACTCTTGCCGCTGCATTCTGGATCATCTGTAGAGGTTTGGTTGTGCAAGCAGGGAGTCCAGCCATTAGCGCATTGCAGTAGTCCAGTCTGGACAGAACAAGGGCCTGGACTAGGACTTGCGTAGCATGCTCTGATAGGAAGGGTCTAATTTTTTGAATATAGTAGAGGATGAATCTACAGGACCTTGCGGTGCTGGCAACCTGATCTGTGAAGTTAAGCTGATCATCGATCACCACTCCCAGGTTTCTGGCCTTTCTGGAGGGTGTGATGGTTGATGAGCCCAGTTGAATAGAGAAGTTGTGATGAGTCTTTGTGTCAGCCGGGATTACAAGCAGTTCTGTTTTTGCAAGGTTCAGCTGCAGGTGATGGTCCTTCATCCAGAGGGAGATGTCGGTTAGGCATGCTGAAATGCGTGCAGAAACTGTCGGATCGTCTGGCTGAAAAGACAGGTGGAGTTGTGTATCATCCGCGTAGCAGTGATAGGAAAAGCCATGTTTCCGAATGACAGAGCCTAGGGATGTCATGTATACAGAAAATAGCAACGGACCAAGCACTGAGCCCTGAGGCACCCCTGTGTCAAGATGTTGGGACTCGGATACCTCACCTCTCCACGATACTCTAAATGACCTACCTGAGAGGTAAGACCTGAACCATTCTAGGACCACTCCAGAGACACCCATAGCCTTGAGGGTCGACAGTAGGATGTGATGGTTGACAGTGTCAAAGGCAGCAGATAGATCCAGCAGGATAAGAACTGATGAATTTGAGGTAGCTCTTTCCAGTCTCAGTGCTTCAATGACAGAGAGCAGCGCTGTCTCAGTGGAATGACCGCTCTTGAAAGCTGCAAAATCATCAGCTGTTAGTTCAGATGGAGGTGAGGGGGCAGGTGGGCAAAGAAGAGCAGAGAAGGTTTTAAAAAGAGTGCGAGGGTCAGGAGAGTTGTTGATTTTAGCATGGTAGTACAGGGTTTTCGCAGAGGAGGAGACATCAGCAGAGAAAGAAGAAAGGAGAGACTGATAGAGCAAGAGGTCAGTACGTTCATTAGATTTGCGCCACTTTCTTTCAGCAGACCTGAGCGTGGCACGATGCTCGCGGAGAACATCAGATAACCAGGGGGCAGAAGGGGATGCACGAGATGGCCTGGATGTAAGAGGGCATAAGCTGTCTAGGCAGGAGGTTAGTGTGGAGCAAAGAGTGTATGTGGCGCTGTTGGCATCCAATAGAGAGAGCTGGTCAGAGGTAGAGAGCGTGGCAGAGACCGCAGAGGATAAGCGGGAGGGAGAGAGTGATCGTAGGTTGCGCCGGAATGTGACCAGTGGGGAAGGATGTTTAGTGTCTGGAGAGGTTAGGTCGAGATCAAGAGTGATTAGGGAATGATACGAAATGTGCAACAGGGTAACCTGGGGGTTATGAGTGGAGCAGTAGCGTGTGTAGATAAGATCAAGTTGGTTACCAGATTTATGGGTTGCTGAAGTGGACACTCGCTTGAGATCGAACGACGCAGCCTGCGGTTTTTCAAGGTGGATATTGAAGTCTCCAAGTACCACCAGAGGAGTACCATCCTCTGGGAAGGATGACAGAAGCGCATCAAACTCCTCCAAGAAAAGTCCAAGCTGACCTGGGGGACGATAGATGACTGCAACATGAGTTTTAACAGGGTAGATGACAGTAACGGTATGAGACTCGAATGATATGTTGTCACATGAGGGTGGTAACAGTTTAAATTTCCAGTCGTTAGGAATGAGTAGACCGGTTCCTCCCCCCCTCCCTGATATGCGTGGCCTGTGGGAGAATGTGTAGTTATTGGAGAGGGCAGCCGGTGTGACAGTGTTCTCTGGTTTGATCCAGGTTTCAGTAAGTGCTAAAAGAGAAAGACCAGAATGTTTAGCAATAGCTGTGATGAAATCTGCTTTGTTAACAGCAGATTGGCAGTTCCATAAACCAATGGGAAGTGTGATTGAGGTGGTTTTGGATGCTGAAAGAGTGCGCAGATTATTAGCATTAGCCTAGACTAGTTATCAGAACTAGTACTGGCCGCAGATGGAGTCCTTGTCGTTGGTGACTTTAACATCCATGTAGATAATGATACAGATGCCTTGGGAATGGCTTTCAAAGACACTCTTAACTCCATGGGCGTTAGTCAACATGTGTCAGGACCCACTCACCTTCGTAATCATACTTTAGATTTAATACTATCTTACGGTATAAATGTGGACGATGTTAAAATCGTTCAGCAGAGTGAAGACATCTCGGGTCATTATCTGATATTATGTTTGCTTCACTGGCCTACGGCTGCAAATCAAACTCCTTGTTACAAATATGGTAGAACGATTACTTCAACTAACAAAGATGCGTTTCTCGACAATCTGCCTGTATTGTCTCAAATATCTAGCATGAGTAAAAGCGTTGACGATCTTGACATTACTATTGAAAATTTTAACTCTACCTTCTCGGAAAGATTAGACACAGTTGCCCCTCTGCGTTTAAAAAAGATTAAAAATGGCAGCCCAACACCGTGGTATAATGAACACACTCAGGCTATAAAGAAAGCGTCCCGTAAAATGGAGCAGAACTTTAAGAAAACTAATTTAGAGGTATTTCGTATAGCATGGAAGGATAGTACTCGAAAATACAGGAATGCCATAAAACGTCTAGATCCGCCTACTTTTCATCACTAATAGAAGAAAACCATCACAACCCTAGGTTTTTATTTAACACCGTGGCTAAATTAACAAAAAATAAGTCGTCAGCGACTTCAGATTCTTATTATCAGCATAACAGTGAGGAGTTTATGAACTACTTCACTAGTAAAATCCAAGATATTAGAGAACAAATTATAACAATGCAACCAGAAGTGAAACCCGCTGAACAAATTAACTACAGCACCCCTAAGGAGAAATTGCAATTATTTTCTACAGTAGATCATGATGAACTCTCTAAAATCATTAGATCATCAAAATCAACAACATGCGTGCTAGACCCTATACCTACAAAACTACTGAAAGAAATGCTCCCGGAAATTATAGATCCTCTTCTTAGTATTATTAACTCATCTCTGACATTAGGACATGTGCCTAAAACATTTAAGGTGGCTGTTATAAGGCCACTTGTCAAAAAACCCAAACTCGACCCAAGAGAACTAGGGAATTACAGGCCTATATCGAATTTACCTTTCATATCTTAAGTTCTTGAATGGCAGAGCTGAGAGAATCAACAGACCTGATGGCAGAGCTGAGAATGGGAAGCGGTGACCTGACCAAGAGCTGAGATGAAAGAGCTGGATAAAGGAAGCGGCAACTTGACACGATTTTTCTACAACACTTCAAATGCTATTAGATTGTTAATGATAATCTTAAATCTATAATTTACCTGATTAGTAAGTTTATTTATTTTTTATGTAGCCTTGTTGTGCAAGCACTGTTGAGCTTGTGCAGAGGCAGCAGCTTTTGCCAGAGGGGAACTGGAATCCCCTGGTTGGGCCTGGGTTCTCCTGAGGTTTTTTTTCTCCATTGGAGTTTTGGGTTCCTCGCCACCGTTTGCATATTGTTTTGCACTATTTGCCTGGCCGGGGGGGCTGCTTTAGAATTTAGACATAATTAATATTGCATATAAGAATTTATAGTCCGTTTAATATTTGACCTGTGGTTCTCTCTCCTTTATGTGTGCTTTCACTGTGCGTGTGTGCGAGTGTGTTTGCGTGTGTGCGTCTATGTCGATGTGTGTAAGTATGTATGCATATTGTGTGTGTGGAGCATTTGTATGTCTGTCTTTTGTTGTTTTCACCTTTTTGTTGTTTTTACAGGTATATGACTTAAGTTGTTTTTCTTGTATTCAATGCGTCTCATGTACAGCTGCTTTGTAACAATGAAAAATTGTAAAAAGCGCTATATAAATAAAGTTGAGTTGAGTTGAGTTGAGAGTAGGGCTATTCAATAGGCGGCCCGCGGGCCGAACCCTGCCCTCGATGTAATTGTTCCGTTCCGTTCCTTCAAGTAGCATTGTGTGAAAAATAAGATCTAAAAAGATTAGTTCAGTCGGGAACGGACCCTACAGTTATGCTAGCACGAATAGGAACACCATTTCTAAGGTACAGAGGAAAGGGCGGAGAAAAGCGCTAGGAGTAGGGTAATGTTGTTTCACTCACTGAATGTTCCTTTGTTGTTATGCAACAAATAATCCCGAGGTAGGGAGAGTTTCCACCAGGCCCAGATGGACATCATATGCCCATCCTGAACTAGAGATTACGCCAGCTCCATCTAAGGCAATTCCATTACCTCCCAAGAGTAAAGGCGACCATCTGACCATCCCAGCTTAGACCATTCTATCCCCAACCAAGAGCAAAGACGGACTGCTTGTAACATTAATGCTAAAGTTACAATGCTTGGTATTTAATGATAAACTACATCACATGTCAGCAGTTTGAAGTTATAGCTGCATTCAGTGGCCCTGATTGGAGGTTGCTGGGCGGGTGTTTGTGGGGGGGCTCTTGGGTTGTGGTTGTGGGGATTTTATTTGTTGGGGTTGTGTGGGTCTGGTTTGGTCTTGTTTTGTGGTCGATGTCAGACAGCAGAGGAATAAGGTTCCAATATGCCATTACTATTTTCCCTGGTTGTACCTCTGTTTTCTGGTGTCGATCGTGGAGTGGGACCGGGTTGGACGTGCACGGTTTCGGAAGGTGGGACGTCCTGGGTCGCGGGCGGTGGGCTCTCCCTCTTTCTCGTGGATATTTGCTCAGTGACTTGGTCGGGGTCACTGAGTGCAGCTATGACACGTCAGAGGGGATCTGGCCCTCCCGGCTGAGTCTGGTTTCTCCAGAGTTTGTTTCTCCATTAATCAATCATTGGAGTTTGGGTTCCTGCCACAGCAGAGCAGTGTTGCTTGCTCACCAGGAGACTGAATTATTTATTTATTTATTAGATATATCTATTAGAATGATCTTGCTTGTTCTATAAACACTATTGTGCTGTGTGTTTTCTTATTTGCTGCTGTAAAGCTGCTTTGGAACAATGCACATTGTGAAAAGTGCTATAGAAATAAATAAACTTGAATAAACTTGAACTCGAATACTGTTGTATACTGAAGTATTTTTTCTCATGTGGACAAATATATTACTTTTGTATAGTAAAGGACGAAAAATGCTGAAAAATGTAAACAGTAAAAACAGAATTTGGGAAAAAAAAATAAAACGGACTTCTTATTGTTGTGGTGTCATCCCTCATATTTCAAGCCATGTCTCTCTGACCCCTCTTTTGGGATGCTTTTCATGAACTGGCTCCCATGACAAACTAATTGAATAGCCCTGACTTAGAGCTTTCAAATGATATATACGTTGTCGTGATTTTGTTTTTTAATTTTTTTAGAATAGAATATTAGAGATTTGAACACTTATATTTATAACCTAGAATATATTCACGAAGTGATTTAGAATAGAAAAAATACACTCACTCCAAGTAAACAAACTACCAAGGTATCAATACAGTAAGGTAAGTTCTATTCCTGTTCGTGAATAGACACGTGTGGTCATAGAGCTCAGCTCAACCAAAGAGGAAAATATAGCGGTGGTATTAGACAATGCATCCGAATGATGCTTTTACCAATGTTTCGTAAGGTGCATGACACGTGCCACAATGAAAGAAATCACGCGTGAGTGTACAACAGTTGATTCTTCCGGCTGCCAAATGTCACGTTTGAGCAGCGCTATACGCAGTCTAAAACAAATAAAACATTGATGGCTTGTACATATTCTACATATGCAATAAATTTAACCATGCTTAGTTCTTAAGCAAGTTTTTGCATGTTACGAAGAGAAAACACGTTTCGTGGCCTCGAGACGAGCACACATGGGATCTTTTTTAAAGGGACACTCCACCCAAAAATTTAAATTATCTTATGGATTACTCACCCTCTAGTTGTTTCAAACACGTTTACATTTCTTTGTTCGGTTGAACACAAATATATTTGGTGGAATGTTTACAACTGAAAATTATTTGGCATCATTGACTTTCATAGCGGAAAAATTATAATGGTAGTCAAAGGGGAAATTTTTTGCTGTCCTAAATCCCCAAAACATCTTTTGAGTTCAACAGAACAAAAAATATATACAATACCTAGGAAACCATTCAGATAAGTAAAAATAGCAATAGACACGTCTTTTGGCAGTTGTTAACTTTGATTTGACACTGGAAAATAATTTAGTTTTCATTTCTTTTTGGGCTGCTTTCAGGAAGCTAGTTAGTAAGATCCCTGTGACCAGCAGCAATGACAGGCTTTGAGGAGGCTGGGCAGGACCTTCTTGAAGACTGGCGAAGGAACTGCTGAAGCTGAAGGAGAGCTGGACGGGACCAGTTGAGACGAAGAAAAGCTTGGCAGGTCCAGAGGAGACGTGGAAGAGCTGGACGGGACCAGCGGGGTAGGGAGCAGCCAGTAATCCACAACATTAGCACAGTCTATGATGGCACAGTCCAGTAACAGTGTGTGGGCTTTCCTCCAGGCTCTCGAATTCCATGAGGACTCCCACGACGATGCACGGTGTTGGCGGCTCACGCTCCTGGTCAGATGCTTCTTGAGGCCATATCTCTCCATCACCGACTCCACTAAAGCGGAGAATATCAGCTGGATGGCTGGGGAAGCCACTATAAACGTACTTATATGGGCCGGTTTTCTGTCAAGAGATAGCGTGTATATAAATAATCACTCAATGAAGATGGTGTAATCCAAATAGAGTTATTTAATGAGAAGAGGCGGGAGCCAACACGCAACGTAACACAAATACAAAACCAGACAATGAAGGAGGACAAGGGGTATAAATACATGAGGAACATAATCATGTAGAACAGAAACCTGTGCTGGAGCAATTAACTAATAAAGTAGTAAGTAACTATGGTTAATGCATCGGAGTATAAGTTACCTCTCCTTTAGAAACGGGCTTGGGTTCTTGGGTTTGACGTACCTCCCATTTTGAAATCGTCTTTCTGAAACGAGCCCCTATCAAGGCCAATATTACAAACAAAACCAAATTACTTTCACTGCATTTCTCCTATCAAAAACAGAAAAAGAATTTAACTAGAACTTAAATTTAGGTTTTGTCAGAATATTTAGTGTAACACTTGGACCTGCATGTGAATTTGTGTCATTTTTTGGAATTACCCTCAGTCCTATCACAAAACAGAAAATGTTTTTGAGAAGACTTTGTAGACTTTCCAATGGAATATAATTTGTCAAGATTTCTTTTTATGTTTTAGGAGAGAATATTAGTCTTGTTTCTATGTAACAATGTTTTGGACCCACTTGTCCTCTAGTTGCCTCTGGTTTTGCTGCCGGAGGTAAAAAGCCCTTCATTTGCCCATCAATGTCATTCTTTTTAAACCACACACCCTACACAATACTAAAAGAATGTCACATATCTGCAATTCAAGACAGCAAGGCACAGTTGATGTCAATCATATATATTTAAACGAACAATTTCCTGAATGCCATGTGATTTACTGGAAAAAGAGTGCATACCTCTGAACGTGGGAAAGAGTATTATTTTAGCACGTAGATTAAATCTGCTCTCTGTTAACACTGAACATTTCATATATCTTTGGAGGGAAATAAAGTCTAATGTGTCTATATCGCTTTGTTAAGTTTGAAAGAACTAGACCTTTTTACCCATTGCAACATGACCTTTAAAACAATACCTAACATGATGATCAAATGTTCATAATAAGACAATAAATGATATACACAGTATGAGATGTGTAAGCCTTTTCCCAGTGCTCAGGGCCTGAAGAGATGAAGGGGAGAGGTGTGATAAGAAGACGGGGTTCAGTTTCTGGGCATCAACAACCCCTGATAGGAGGTCAGGATATCATTCCTCAGGATCTAGCAACAAATGGGCTTTTATTGTTTTGTGTCCCAGCATCACAAACAACCTTAGTTCTGAGGACTTTTCCAGCTGCCTTACATATGCAACGCTTATATGCTGCCTCATGCAGTGCTAGAAGTGGGGAAAAAGTTCCATTTGCCAAACAACTGGTTTATCGTGTGTGTGTGCGTTTGTGTGCGTGTGTGTGTGTGTGTGAGTTCATGCCTGCATATGTGTTTGTTCTACCTTTGACCTCAATGCGTTCCAGTCAATCATGCGTCAATCAACTTTTTTCATATTTTGTTAATGTTGTAAAAATACTTTTAAAGTTTTTTACAGAAATGTGTTTAAATGATTCATGTCTTTAATAAAATCTAAAGTGGCACCATGTAAACAAACATTTAAAGTTTAAATTTTAGTTTATATTTAGTGTAACACTTGGACCTGCATGTGAATTTGTGTCATTTTTTGGAATTACCCTCAGAAAACAGAAAATGTTTTTGAGAAGACTTTGTAGACTTTCCAATGGAATATAATTTGTCAAGATTTCTTTTTAGGTTTTAGGAGAGAATATTAGTCTTGTTTCTATGTAACAATGTTTTGGACCCACTTGTCCTCTAGTTGCCTCTGGTTCTTCCAGGTTTTGCTGCCGGAGGTAAAAAGCCCTTCATTTGCCCCTCAATGTCATTCTTTTTTAACCACACACCCTACACAATACTAAAAGAATGTCACATATCTGCAATTCAAGACAGCAAGGCACAGTTGATGTCAATCATCTATATTTAAACGAACAATTTCCTGAATGCCATGTGATTTACTGGAAAAAGAGTGCATACCTCTGAAGGTGGGAAAGAGTATTATTTTAGCACGTAGACATTAAATCTGCTCTCTGTTAACACTGAACATTTCATATATCTGATTGGAGGGACAATATCGCCATAAAGTCTAATGTGTCTATATTGCTGGTAAGGAGACAAAGGGCCTTTTTTAACGGATGTCACTTTATTATTTTTATTTAATGTATCCTTCATTTAGCCAGTAAAACCCCATTGAGACTAAATAAAGATTAAACTATAATAAAGATGAGGGCACATGCATATATAGTAGATCACCATTATCAATTACAGATAAAAAAAGTACTCTCCACTAGTTTTCTTCAAGCCTCAAAGTGAAAGCAGTTTTTTAACCGATAAAAGAACCCAAGTTTTGGTTTAAGCTTCTCTAACAGATTATCTATTATTATTATAGTATTTATATAACCCGACTCTTTCAATGATTGTACCATCCAATGTTAAAATCACCTTATCCGTTCTTTTAGAATTAGTACGACTAAAAATCATATACTTTGTCTTTTTTGAGTTTAATACCAATTTCAGCCGTACCAATGAATGTTGTATAACATTAAATGCATTCTGTAAGTTAAAGGGGTCATTTGACGCGGCTAAAACGAATATCATTGTTTGCTTTAGATGTAATACAATGTGTATACGTGATTTAAGGTTAAAAAACGCTGTATTTTCCACACACCGTGCATGTTTGTATCCTCTTTGCTCCGCCTCTCTGAAACACGCTGATATTTTACAAAGCTCATCGCTCTGAAAAGCAAGGTGTGCTATGATTGGCCAGTTCAGTAGTGCGTAGCGATTGGTCAAATACTGCACGGAAATATAACGCCTCTAACCATATTCATGGCTTCGCCAGTACAATGAGATTTACAAGACCGCCCACCTTACTTGCATTTAGATGCCGGCGTCCTTAGTCAAATCGTGTTTTGTGGTTACACAAGGCGTTTCAGGCAGGTCTGGGTGAGCATTCGCTTCTAGATTAAATCTTTTGTTCCGACACTTATATTTTTGCAATTTTACGTGTCTAATACATGCATGGGCAACTTATAACTAACCAAAGACACAGAAAAACACATATTTCCGGCGAATCACCTCTTTAAGTAGAGCTTCATTAAAAGATGATGCTGCAGTATATTATTGTATCATCTGCATACAAATGTATATTAGCAGCAGCCACTCCAAGTCCTAAATCATTGATGAATATGGAAAACTAAAGAGGAAATAAAATGGATCCTTGGGGTACAACTTTTTTACTTGACAAAAGGTGGAGTTGTAATTGTCTAAGTAAGCAGACACACTGACTGCGCTCGCAAAAGTAGTTTTCGAACCATTTTAGAGCAGCTTCCTAAACCCTAAAGACATTAGTTTCTGTAACAGTAGATTGTGGTCTACAGAATCCAAAGCTTTCAAAAGGTCAATGAATAGTGCTGCACAAGACTTTTTGCTGTCTAGGGATTTTATAATGTCATTTGTGACTAACAAAGATGCGATATAGTGCTATGACCTGCTCTTAAACCTGATTGGTGAATATTGTTTTCAGCTTTGTACCCACAATGCTCTTACCACTGAGCTACGGGAAAGCCACATCATAAAATAATAATATTACGTAAAAACTTGTCTTACACAAAATTAAAACAGGTGAGTGATCAGACCCACATGATCAGACCGAAAAACACACGTCTACAGACGAGCCGCCATCATTATAAAATTCAAATACAATTTTGCAACACGTAGTGATTCTGTGATGCTACTCATTCCTCTCTGTGATATCCATAAATTGTACGGACATTAGTGTAGTCAATAGATGTTATTTTTTGTTCAGTTCTTCGAAGATTTTTCTTCATAAACAGTACAGTACTGTAAAACTGTAACTCGTGCTTTAGTCCCCATACAAAGCAGTTACTGAAACTTGTTTTTCCTCTTTTTGAAACATGCACTTGTTTTGTTATTTGCAGAACTATTCTCATATTTTTAAGAAAAGATAATAGGACTAACATACTATCACTTTCTTACTCTCATGTCACATGATTTCAAGAATGCCGAACGTGTACACGTCTTACCCTTTAAAAAGACAGCTTGGGGAAGACGTCCATACTTCGGTTTGACTATGACTCCATAACTGAATTATCAACATTGTATGTTTGTGAGTATGTTTTGTGTAAAGTACAATTCAAAATTGTTGTAAATATTAATATATCTACAGTTAGTTAACGGTACGTCTTTAGAAGCAGTGGATGAAAGAACAGCAGCATTGTGCATACAGACATTTTTTAACCTTTATGTACTGATCAGAGTAAAACAAATCTATGCTCTTTCATGCATAGGTGAAACATTTCATGCCTATTTACAGAACTGTTAAAGGTGTGAATGTAATGAAATTACCATTTTCTTCACAGTAGTTAATGCAAAGTTCTAAGAAGAGCAGAAATAAAGACAACATGGGTAAGAAAACATGCATTACCAGCCTCTTTATAAGTACAAATATTGCAGATATATGAGAGTTTTATTTTATCTTTTAGATCAAGATTTGACAGTTGTACTATTTGGGAACTCTACATCAGTTCAGTTTGGTCTTGATAACATTCTACTGGGAGAACCACCTTCTCTTAAAGATGTAGAATTTTTGGAATTGTCTGGGATTGTTCCTGTACAGACAAACATATTCAAACGTCATGTCTCAGTCATCAACATGATCGACTTCACTCAAAATAATCTCATTGGTCAAGTAATCCAAGAAAATGAAATCTGTGCCTTCATCTTTGTTGTGCGACAGGGCCATTTCACAGATGCTGATAAGATGTGTTTTGAAAGGCTACAGACAATATTTGGTAACATTGTTCTTCAGTTTGCGATGATTCTTTTCACTTATGATAGAGAAAGAGAGTCTAGCTTCAGAGTAGATAATCTGCAGAAACACCCAGCAGCAGAGCACTTGCTGATGACATGTGGAGGAAGATATCACACCTGCAGCAAGACTATGAACAACCGATCAGAGATGAGAGACCTGATGAAGAAGATTAACCGTCTGTTTGATGAGAATAAACAGCAGTGCTACACTGAAGACATGTACAACACACAGTTAATGAAGAGACAAGACCAGAAAAAGAGTGAGTGTCAGAGTGGTGAGATTTGGTTTCCTGATGTTTCAGATATTTTTACATGTCTATTTACTTCTATCTCAGATGTTGCAGTATTTACTAATTATACAATAACAAAATGTAGTGGCACTGGCACACATTGACTTGTGTAATATGCTGGCACAACAAATGTCATGGTCACTTTAATAGACCAGTAAACATCTAATGTACTTCAATTAGACAACATGTGTGTTTTTATTTATGAAACCGTTTTACCAAAATAATTTCAACACAGTACCAGACAGTAAGATTTTAAAGCCTCTCATTACATCACCCAGTGTTTAGGTAAAGACAGTAAAAAATATAGCTGCAAGCAGCGGCGAATGTGCCACTGCAACACGGTGGCTCTCAGAAAAGAATGCACGGTGGGCAATTAAGTCCAATCCAAATCACTCAATGTATGCTGGAGACATCCTGAATCTCTGTTTTGCCATATGCTGCATCATTATGGCAACGTCATTAGAGATTTCAAGTTTAGCATCTTCCTCTTCCCCTCCTGTGTACACTGTTGTCTATGCTTATTAAATCATTTTGCATGTCAAATTTAACGGCATTTTAAGTATATCAGAAGCCTCAATAAACCCTTATATAGTAGTAAAGCTTGACACATTACCATGGCAACACTATTAAAGATATCATAAAATCTTTCACAGTTTTAAATCAGCTAAGCATTATTCTAATGTAGACATTATTGAGACATTATTGTAAGAGGGTAAAAATAAGTGGACAATTTTAAAGCTTGCTGTAAGTGACAATCTTCCTCTTGCCAGTTGGTGCACATTAACTGTTAAAATAACATTTGTATTTTCTTCCTATCAAAAGATATATCCACACAAAAAAAATCAAACAAAAGAGAGACGTACACCGAAGGACCGACCCAAGAAAAACACTGGGTAAGTGCTTAAACCACACATTTCAAGTATTTGCTGTGTTTATTAAACCAATGTCTATTCTATTTCTTCATTTATCTTAAGTTTTCATGTTAAAAGTGCTGAACACACAAACCTTAATCAGAGGGACGATCAATAAACATCCAACCCAGGTTCACCTTTAATAAACCTGGATCAGAATTGAGAAATAAAATGCACTGAGCATTTCAACCGATGCATCGATGATGTAATTCAGTTCAATTCAATTCAATTTACAGTTGTGCTCAAAATTATTCATACAATGGGTGAATATGACCAAAGAAGGTTGTGAAAATAAATCTGCATTATAGAGATGCTTGACCCAAAAATGAAAATTCGAGTACAACTTCGAGTTGTTCCAAATCTGTACAAATGTCTTATACCCCCCCACTCATTAAACATTCTTATTCTCTAATGAAAGGTACATCTTTGTAAATCTTTCAAACAAACGACCAAATGGCTTAATGATGCAGATTTATTTTATATCATATTATATCATATTTACCAAGGTTATGAATAGTTTTGAGCACAACTGTGTATATAATCTTCAAATTGTTAAATAAAATTGGTAATATGGTAAAGGCAATGTGTTCCAGTATTGTTCACTATTTGTTCCCAAAATTGCCACTAGGATGCTCTAAATTGCCAATGGGTATTCTGTATAGAATTTATTAAATGAACATGTACTTGCTTTGTACATTATGTGCATAATTTGTTTAGCCTTTAGGATCACATGATCTGACCGCTGCCCCCCCCCGCAGTTTTAAAATGGCTGCTACGGCCCTGCCACTGGCCGTGCGCTGATCAATGCCACCCTAAGTAGCAATGCAGCATTAGGATCAAGTCAGTATGAGCCTGTATACAAGACGCCATTTTTGTAAGTGAAAATGGAAAACTTTTTATGCATTTTGGCTGTTCATCAACACGACAACAGCGTTTTGGGGAATGAAAATTTTTTTAAGACGGCGCCGTTATCGTTTCCGTGTAAACCATAAGGCAGAACTTTCTTGAAACGATGACGTCACGCACATCCGTATTACATGTTCAGTTATGTGAGTATAGCCAAAAAAATATGGCATCTGTATCATTATCTACATGGATGTTAAAGTCATCAACGACAAGGACTCTATCTGCGGCCAGTACTAGTTCTGATAAGAACCCACCAAATTCTTTAATAAAATCTGTGTGGTGCCCTGGAGGCCTATATACAATAGCTAGAATAAATTTAAAAAAGGTTTCATCCTTAGTATTAGGTGTTGATACATGAAGTACCATGACTTCAAAAGAATTGTATTTAGAGTTAGACTTCTGGGAGATTCTAAAATAATTATTGTGAAGTGCAGCGACACCTCTCCCTATACCTTTTGGACGAGGCTCGTGTTTATAGTAATAATCTTGAGGAACAGATTCATTTAGAGTAATATAATCATCTGGTAATAGCCATGTTTCTGTCAAACAGAGCATGTCTATTTTATGATCTGTTATCATATTGTTAACAAAAAGTGTTTTTTTAGAGAGAGATCGAATATTTATCAATCTGAGTTGATGAGTTGTAACAGTTGATTAACTGTATTTTGTTTGTGTTTGATTTGTTTAACGTTTATTAAATTGCTTTCAAGATGTTTACCCATTAACTTATGTTTGCTAATCCGGGGGACAGACACAGTCTCTGTTTTATGATGTTTGGGTGAAGGGATTACATGTTGAACGTTTTGTGTATTCTGTTACGTGAGACAGCAAGCAGACAGTTGGTTAAGCCCTTCTGTCTCCTTCCTGACCTGGGCCCCAGTGAGTCAAGCTTTAGCATTATTAACACTTTGTGCCAAATTTCTAGAGAGGAGGGAAACCCCATCCCAGGAGGGATGGAGACCATCTCGTTTCAACAGGTCAGGTGTGCCCTCAAAACTCTTCCAGTTATTTATAGAATCTATATTATTCTGCAGGCACCACTCAGACAGCCAGCCATTTAGTGATGATAATCTGCTATAGATCTCATCACCACGATAAGCAGTGAGGGGGCCAGAGAATATTACAGTGTCTGACATTATACTTGCGAGCTCACACCCCTTTAATAATGGTGATCTCTGATTTACTGAGTCGAACATCATTTGTGCCGACGTGAATAACAATCTTACTGAATTTATGATTAGCCTCAGCCAGCACATATACATTTGACTTGATGTCAGCCGCTCTGGCTCCCGGTAAACATTTGACTATGGTGGCTGGTGCCTCTCATGTTAACGTTCCGGACAATAGAATCACCGATCACTAGGGCACTTTCAGCAGGTTTCTCAGTCGTGCGTCACTGAGCGGGGCAAACCTGTTTTAGACTGTAATCGGAACGGTTGAGTGATGTTTTGTCCTGCGACTACGCAGGGGATTTTCAACCGGAACCGAGCTGTGTGCGCTAATGTTGCTCGCATCCAAAGTGTTTTCTACGGTCCTTACACTCTTACTATCCTCAAATAAAGATTGGATGCGAGACTCAAATTGTAAGATCTTTTCTGTCAGCCTAACTACTTCCCTGCGGCAGTGGGGAAGGGATAGAGAGGCTCCTGCTGGGATTTTAAGGCAACTTGCTGCACAGCTTTATTGAGTTTACTCAACTTTTGCCAAGTATTTCACCTAACTCAATTATCTGAGTAATGTCACATGACTGTCAATTGAAAAAAACATAGTTGAACCAACTTAAAATAAATATCCAACAATCAAATTACTGAGTTATCTCAACTATGGACTTATTGACCCAACTTATTATGTTTCATATGAAGTTAATATATAATTGTTTTATTATTATTTACACACTCTTAATATTAAATCATCCTTAATAGATATGCTATATACACTCTCTACTTAAGTTACTACTTAAGTTGTTTGTGTTTTAAACATTGTAGTAGTGGACTCCCTGTGTCATTCACTTCAGATCTCTACAATGAGCACATGAGCCTCAATCATGGTAACAATCATCAAATATCATTAAACTCTAAAATACCAAATGTCACTTACAATTACAACAAAAACTAAAAAATATTTCCAGCAAACACTAAAATAGCAATAATTTTAATAATTTTAACCAGTGAATTGAAAAATCTGCAATGCATATTTATATGTATTCGTCCAGCAAATGCATCAATGATATTATAAACTTTACATTATCTCATGGCCATAAGTAACGTTACTTTACCAAACAGGATTTAGAGCAAAGGTAGCATAAACCAAACACAGTTAAAGGGAGCGTGAGCACAAAAATCCATCACAAATTAATATATGGTTGTTAAATTGAACACTACTCTTCATGGTAAACATAATGACGATCGGATAAATACAAACAAATACATGAAACACAAATGCACTAGGGAGCGCGGAGAGAGAAAGAGAGAGAGAGAGGGGAGGGCAGCGATTTCTGAACATCATTAAAAATCATATTTAACAAAGAGGCACAAACTTAACGCAGCTATTCTATGCATAGAAACGGATTCTGGCAAGCTCTGTGCTGGATGTATCCGTATGCGCTTGGAGAGATGAAATGTTCAAATGATTTCAGAATGCAGTCCTTTTGAAAAGTTGCGAGCCTCGGCCCTCGTGATCCGCCGTGTGGCTCATCAAGGTGTTCGAGGCATCAGTTGTCCATTGTTAAACAAGAACACAAAGCTCTCAGACACTTCTGGAGACATGAGACAGGACGTACAGTATATTGCTATAGATGATCAAAGAAGATGACAGGCTGTAGTAATAATTAAAACATGTCAAAGGCCACTAGGTCTCCAGTCGTTATGTCCGTCTTGTTATTTTACATGCGTTCACACTTGCTGAAACAATACAACCACAATCACACAAACCCCTCACCTATAGAGTGTGTGCTAACAAAAGATGTTGTCTAACATGGTGATAAGAGGGCTCCTTCTAATAGATGACCTAGCAGGAAGAGAGGCCTAGGCATTTATAGAAACACAAATTGAATTATTCTAGTAAAGTACTACATTCTACAGTGTTTTTGTTAATATTATAATCACAAATTAGATAATACATACTGATTTGTTTTTATCATACCCACATGCCAGAGGAAGAGAGAGCGGAGGAAGGCAGGTGGCCGCCGTGGCCGTGTGCTGAGGCAGCCTCATGCTTGGGTCGGCTCCTTGGGCAAAGGCAGACGGAAAGCCAGGAGGGGAGGCAGCCGGGCCATGGATAGGGCAAAAGATTCAAAGAGGAAAAAGGGAAGGGATAAAGATAGGTCTGCACCACCAGCGGAGGCGTGCTCGTGCTGCTGAGGTGGCTTGTGGTGGTGTGGGCCAGCATGGCACTTGGAAGGTTGCGGTCAGGGGCGAGGCTGAGTGGAGAAGCGATCGGGGACTAGTAGCGGCAGAGTCGGGGACTAGTAGCGGCAGAGTCTGGGACATGTCCCATGGCGTGCTAGACGAGGGCCTGCTACTGCAGCCTGACTACAGAGGCCCTTTCTCATGAGGGCAGGAGCAGGGGGTTGAATGGGACTGTCTTTGAAGTATTATTATTACAGTATTTACAGTAGAGTGCCTTCAAAACAGTGGTAAAACAGGCTTATTCAGATTTTCTCATCCTCCGAATTAAACCTATAATTTATCAATGCTATTTTAATGATCATTATCATTTTATTAAATGAATAAATTCAGAAGAGGGTTAGAATATAATTATATTTTTAATATGACACAACTATTTTTTCTACAACAGCAAAGACAGCAACTGCAGCAGCAACATTCCCAGCAGCCCCCTCAACATCAGATGTTTCATGTAAGTTATGCCAGCACACAGTGTTTTAAAGCATGTTGCCTACAATCTTACAGTACACATTTATTTAGAATTGTAACCATGTCCTACACAGTTTACTATAACAGCTGTTATTCTGCATAACAGAGAGGAAACCTTAAAGGGACAGTTCACCCAAAAACGGAAATTATATCATCATTTACTCACCCTCAGATTGTTTCAATCCTGTTTAAGTTTTGTTGTTCTGCTAAACACAAAGGAATATATTTGGAAGAATGTCAGTAACCTAACAGATCTCACCCCTCATTGACTCCCAAAGTATTTATTTTCCTTTCTATGGCAAATGCGGTGTGAGATCTGTTTGGTTACTGACATTCTTCCAAATATATTCTGTTGTATTCACGGGCGGTTTAGACGCAAAATGTGAATCGCCCCTTATACAGGTTTGGATTAAAATGAAGGTTTAAATAAAGACAGAATTTTCACTTTTGGGTTAACTATGCCTTTAATGTTTGGACAATTTAACTCACTTCAGTTTCTAATCCCAGACTTATTGATAGGTGCAAATAAAATATTTGTAAACTTTTAAATATTACAATGGCATGTTCTGTTTCTTTTTCAAAACTGCATCATGGTATTGATACATGTTTCGATATCGATGGATCTTAGCACTTAACAGCGTTTTTTACGAGCCACTTTGCGAACGTTTGTCATCGTTTCACAAAAATACGACTTCGTGTAGCAGTGCTTTAAGTGCTACTTACCAGTTGCTATTCGTTTGTCAGCTGCTGAAATGTCACCTTACACAATGGCTCGTTTAGTAGCTCGCGCTTGCTTTCGAAATGTTTCGGCTAATTGTTGTCACCCGATGTCCATGTGGTAGGTGAATATTGTTTCATGCTGTTTAACATATTCTTTGTGCAATGCATACTTTTTCTATGTGTAGACAGGACTTATCCACTGTAATTGTGCAATGTATTTACCATGTTCTAGGGAAAATGTTAAAATCATAAGTAAAAAAATGATGCATGTGTTTGTTGAACCACATTTTATTTACTTGTGGGTGGTGTGGAGGTGGAAATTTCAAGTTAAGTTTTTATTAGGGCCTGTATTATCCAGCTTTCTATCTCCAAACAAAATGTTTATTGTACACATACACTACCAGCACTTTATTAACAATGACCAACCTTTCACTAATAGAGAAAGAAAAAGGGAAGAGCCAATTACTCAAATTTCTCAGCAAACCAGGCTTTCAGTTTAAATATTCCCTTTCGGAGTTGTTGGAACATATGATAAAAAAGAAATGGCTGAAAAAATGGTTATTATTACTATCGCTTTTTTGAGGGCTCATTTATGCTAACCTGCTTTGACCAACTGTGATCTCATTACTTTGTGTTGTGGATGTGACTCGTGCCCTATCACCCCATTAATACTAGAAAACTAATGATTAAATTACTTGAAGAGCACAAAATAGTTTACAAGAGTAAAAAATTCATCATAAATCTAGTAACTTCTTTTAAAAAAGTAGGATTTTTGTTATGATGAATTCCGTTGAATTTGATAATTGCAAATGATTCGATTTTTTTGCTTTAACCTATGCATAAACAAATCGTTCAAAACTCTTGCTCTATGCTTCTCTTCTCATATCAACCATTCAGAAATAGCCTCCCTGACAAAATACATGGACACTTTTTAATTATTTTTTTAATGCCACATAAACAAGAGCAATTTCATCACGTTTGTTACCAGAGAAAAAAAAACATGCATAAATGTACATCAAGTTAAACATTTTTAAGACATTACATTTTCAGTGCTTTTTTGTTTTACATTTCTTCCAAGGTATCCTTGTATAATTTGAAATCATTTAAAAATGTGAAAGGTTTACAAAGGGCCCACTTTCTTTTATGCAAATGGTACCTTGCTAACGCAACATTCATGTATTGGTATATACTTTCCAAATGTCAATTCTCAAAATAACAAAATACATATAATACACCACTTTCTATCAAATGTCCCAATTTTCTACTAATATCATTTTCTAAGTCTCTCCAAAATGTTCTTGAATAGAATAGAATCAAATCAAATAAAATAGTTTCTTATTCCTGTCCAAAACGTTCACAGAAACCATTTAATTTTGAAAGTGTAATTTAAAGCCCCAGCAAAGATTTACCTGCTGAACCCATTATCTCAGGTAACAGATTTTCTCAATCATTTCATATTTTAATAATGTATCTTAGAGATGTCTTTAATGGTTACCAACCATGTTATTTGGACGAAATTGCATTTAGACAGTCTATGGTGTTTATTTGTAAAACAATTGACCCTCTTTCAAGACATTACAAGATACATTTGATCAATATTGGATCGAAATGTTAAATTCATGAACAAAACCTCGTACCTGAGATTGTGGGTTCACCGTGTCCATCTTTACTCCACATGGAGGTCACTGCCAACCAATAAGATTCATTCTGATAAATTTGACATAGGTGGGGACAAAATTGGTCTGAAGAGCCACATTGTCACTACAGTTTACTTGACTTGACAATATGGCCAGGTTAAGTTAAGCCAGGACTTGAATTAAGATATTTATGTCGCTTTTATATAAATCCTAATAGAATACATTACTGGTGTGCATCTTGAGACAAAATAGTGGCACTGATATATTTGAAGATATTTCTGGGCAAGTTATATTCAGTTCAGACATTCACATATTCATTTGAGCCTTAAGCCTTTTCTGTGAAACCGGGCATATAATTATTTAACAATGCTTAAAATAGTTTTATTTGAAATTGTTTTCTACACTCCTCCCCACTGTTGTCATTCTCATTGCTACACTGTCTATTGCTGTCTACAGCAGGATCAGTTTCCTTAGAAATACACCAGAATATGCAGTTAGTTTTAACTAACTAACCATGTGCAACTGCATCTACAGTCTGGCTAAAAACTACTTTTTATATACATACATATTTATACCTACATTATTACAACTACTGTGCGTAATAGACTCCTATAACAGTTCAACCTTAATATAATGCACAAATAACACGCTCATGTTAGGGTTACTCGATTATGGCAAATTCATAATCACAATTATTTTGGTCAATATTGAGATCACAATCATTTAACACGATTACTCACTGACTTTTGAAACAACATAGGAAAACTAGATGGGTAATTTTCAGAAGAAAATGTGAGTGGCAAAACTCAGCACTGGGCAGTAACTAATGTGATGCCACAATTGAACCTAACCAAACCCCATGTCTCTAAAATGTTCTGCTGCAGTGATATAGGTCTTGCTAAATGGTTGCTAAGCTGTTTGGTTGTTATGGGCGTGGCTTAGCATATGCCAAATGATGATTCTCTAATTTATGAGTGAAACAAACTCTGATGTTCCTATGCCTAAAAGCCTAATCGCCTGTGACCCCGCCTCTTCACCTGGGCTACAGCTGGACAAGGCTGCTGCCTAATATAATTGGTGGTGCATGGCATCTGAACAATTCAAAGCTTTCCTTTTAAACACACTGAGAAACTATACTGCAAATTCTCAATCTAACATTCATAAAAATTCTGAATTTCATTACTAACATACTACTATGTCATTTTTTGACCTCATCTGTGACCCTGCCACCTCCACAACATAACTGACCCTTAGACATCTATAGCTTACTATAATCATTACAAATGCCATAAACAAAGGCGTTTAAGTTTGCAACTCGTCCGGTTAATTGGGGATTGTTATGCATTGGGAAAAACACTGTCCCTGAATGTCCCTGAATCAAGATGCGATGCAACCTGTCCCGTATTTTTGACGATAAACTCTTGATAAGAACTTCTTCTTACCGGGTAACCAGCAGAATCGTGCTCATGGTGACTTGCGAATATGTCGCCGGAAGCCGCAGGATCACGCTTGTGTTGGATATAGTATATGTTGTTTCAGACTAGGAAGACGTGAAAGAGAACTCAGTTTAGTATTTTGCCTGAGATGCGAGCGCATGTCTCAAACAGATTTTTCTTCATGAAAGTTGCATTGATACATATTTTTGCCATTTATCCATAACGACTGACACATAAAATGTGCTTCAATCATCTGCTCTGTCACTCACAGCAAAGGTATTGTCTTCAGAAGTCGATCGGCCCCTTTTTAAAGATCTAAGTGCATGATCTAAAGCGCTTGGCGCCAGTGCACTTACAGTACATTCACACGGGGCGTCACGATTGATGGAGGGTGTGTCTGAAAGTGTGGCCGACGCGATCGTTATTGTGACCACAGTCAATCACATTGTTCTTCGGTCTTGCATGAACGCAATTGGCTAGCATCTGACCTACACTGAAAAAAATCACTTGTAGAATTTCCTTAATAAAATCCTCTTAACAATTTGCACGAACATTTTTTTGTAAAATGTGCTGCTATAATTCAACAACTTACTAAACAGAATAAAGTAAATTCTACTTACTAAATACATTTAGTATTTGCTAAAATGTTAAGTAAATATTACTTAAATTAAACAAATAAAGAAAAGTTACGTTAAACGCTGGTGGTCTCTTTACTGGCATTAGCACAGTTGCTGCTCAATAGGTGAAATAACTCACTTCATGACCAATATTGTGCCTCCCTCAGACTAGGCACAAGCACCGCAGTGCTAGAGGACTGTAGAACTCAGTAGAACTCATGCGTCATGCGGGTGCGCCTCACATGTTCTGAAAAGTGAAGCCGCGGACTCTTTGATTGACCCCTGGTGATCATAAACCCTGCCCTCTGCATGTAAACAAATGCATTCCTTTACGTTTGAGACATCAGGAAATATGGGTGGGACCTTGATACCGCGGCTCTTCATCGCGCTCACTACTGCGCAGACTCCAAATGATGTCAATGGCCATTATTCTGACGTTTGGATTAATTTTCCACAATGGAAGTGAAAGGGAGCGTGTCGTCCATATTTTATACAGTCTAAGGAGTCAGGCGAAAGAGATGCGTCTTTAGCCAATTCTTAAAGATGGCTAAAGATTCCGCTGTTCTTATAGAGACAGGCAGATCGTTCCACCATCGTGGAACTGGCAGTGCCCCATCGTGTCTTTTTGGGAGGGCACCACATGACATTGTTCAATTGCAGAGTCTGAATCCGTGAAAACGCTGTAGTAGGCATGCAAGGCCAGTGGTTGCCAACGTTTTGAGACGTTTCCAGCATTCATAGCCAAACGTTTTTTGTGCGGCGGTGTGCACACTCACAGACTCACTCGTTCCCTTCGTTTAGTCCCACTGGTTCGACAATAAACTTGCACCGTTGAATTGAAAAAGTTGTCGTGGAAATGGCCTCTAAAACACCAAATTGTAATATAATACTTCAGAACCCTGAATGTAAGGTGTCAAACTGTCCAGGAAGAGTTAAAAAAAAGGTACATATACAATTGTACATTTGGCAGATGCTTTTATTCAGTGACTAACATTGCATTATCCTATATATTTGTTTCTAAGTATTTTCAATCCCCTGAGATTGAACCCACAACCCTGTGTTGTCAACGCAATGCTCTTGCCAATGAGCTACAGGAAAACTGTAAAATTAACATATAGGAAGCGCTAGAGAAAGAATTAAATGAAATCTAAAAATCTTAAATAATTAGTCAGTTGTTGTCAATGTTGGTTATATTTCGAGTGGAATTCTTGATCTATTTAATGTCTTTGTTGAATGTTGAAATATCCTAATTTAATTTACACCCAATACACAATGACTTTCAAACTTGACAGTGACTGCAGTCTTACAGGGCACGACTTGATTTAGCATGTGATGAAAATTATAATCAGTCAACCTGTGAAATTATCAAAAAAACTGTGATAGAGAAGAAATATGTCAATCAGTTTTGCAAAAGCTTTTTACGCTGATGATTCATTAAAGTCCAATGAGTTGATTATTATTCATGATATTATAAATTGACTTAGGTGTCATTCTTACAGAACATTGCATACTATTCTTTCATTCTCTAAAATCACAGATTAACGTTAATTTAATATTTATTTATTTTTGCAGGGTGATAACAAGGACACTGGAACACCAAGAGTCAGAGCAGATCAACATTTAAACCAGAAAGAGACTGAAACAATAGAGAATCTCTTTCACAGGCTTCAATTTAAATCCAGGAACCACAGCCTGAGAGCTGCAGATGTTCTTCAGATAACATCACATTCATTACAGTCTCATGAGTCGTGTGCTGAGCAGGACCTGGTCAAGAACTATCTACAAAAACTACTGATGATGAACTACAGAGCAAGAAACATTAAAACTAATGAGACCAAAAAAACGCATAACGCAGAAACTGACAATAACCCCAAAAAACACAAAGGTAACTTTTTAAAAGCTATGTCTTCATCTTATGAAGAAACAAGTAAACCAGTCTCTATTCATGTTTCATTGTGCAGATAGTCACTTAAAGCAGATGATGGTCACTAAACTCTCTCAGTGTCAGTTTGCTCTTCCTCTGCTTGTTCCTCATCCATTCACAAAACACATTGAGTTTCCTCTCTGGACATTCAGACAAATCAACAAGAGCTGGAATATCAGAAAAACTGACGATGACATCACCAGTAGAGTCCAGTCAGTGTGCAAAGCAGAAACTCCAATGGTGTCGTTCTTCAGGTTTGGTTCTGTGTCTTCATCTAAATCTCAGCTGATGAACAGTCTGATCAATGAGAAACACAACACGTTCTTCACCAGAAACTGTCCAGGCAGCAGCAGAACCAGACTACTGATGGATGGAGTGGTGGAGATCGCCTGGTACTGTCCATCTGGAAAAGACACAGATACATTTACTGACTGTGTTGCCTTCTGTAATCTTCATGGTGATGCAGGAGACAATGAGACACAGATGAAGATCCTCACTGAGATGTCTTCAGTCAATGTTGTTCTTCTACCACAACTTGATGAGAATGACAAAAGCTTGATAAAACTCGAAAGGCTCTACAGTGACCCAAAGCCTCTTATTTGCCTTTTTTCTGACGATAAATCTACTGTAACGGAAACAGATACAGGAAAATACAAAATTGGTTTGAAGGACAGAAATCAGTCAGATGTGTCTGAAGAACTCAGAAGCTATAAATGATTGTCTCTCATCTTCAGCATCAGCTTCAGTGTTCAGACTTGAAGACGTGTCCAAACACTCAGATATCAGAGTAGATGAAGAAGATGATGAAGACTGCAGGAGAGGAAGAGAAGCAGCACAACAGATGGTGAAATCACTAAGGAATAAACCTCTGACAGAAATCAAAGAATCATTTCTGCCCTGTCAGGGGAAACTGTGGCATCAGTGGTGTCAAAAGAACAAAGAACTTCATCGACCTCAAGGAAAGAACAGAACAAGAAATAAAAAACAAGCAAAATGAAGAACATTCGAGATAAGCAACATAAATCTAACATGAGTGACTTTATAAAGTTCTTTATTAAACAATTGAACTCACATGATGCAAATAAGATGTTTTTCCTCAAATGGCTCAGAATCCTCCTGGATGAATTCACCTCTGCTGGTCTTTCTGGATTACATAACAAGTATAATGAGAAGTGGTCAACTGTCCTGAAAAAAGAAAAAACTAAAAGCAAAGCAGAACCACTCAAAGATGCACAAACAAAACTTGAGAAATATCTGAAAAACTTCAATCAGCAGCCTTTGGCCTGGAGCACATCATGAGAGAGATCAGTCAGATCTATGAATCATGTTCATCTGTGAAGAAGAACAAGACAGATCTTCAGTTTGACTTCTCTTCTCTCCCGAGTCTTGCAGCAGAGATGATGATCTCTGGATTTCCACTGGAGCTGATGGATGGAGATGCTGCTCATGTTCCTGTCATGTGGATTACTGCTGTTCTAGATAAACTCATCCAGAAACTGGGAGATCAGAGAGTGTTTGTGATGTCAATTTTAGGGATTCAGAGCTCTGGGAAATCCACCATGTTGAATGCCATGTTTGGACTTGAGTTTGCAGTCAGTGCCGGCCGCTGCACCAGAGGAGCTTTCATGCAGCTGATCAGAGTCTCAGAGGAGATGAAACATCAGATGAAGTTTGATTATATTCTGGTTGTTGATACTGAAGGTCTTCGGGCTTCTGAACTGGCTGGAAGATCCACAAGACATCATGACAATGAACTGGCCACATTTGTTGTTGGTTGGAATCTGACTTGATCAACATCTTTGGAGAAAACCCGTCTGAGATGCAGGAATTCTTCAGATTGTTGTTCAGGCCTTTCTGAGGATGAAGAAGGTCAGACTGAACCCCAGCTGTATGTTTGTACATCAGAATGTTTCAGACGTCACAGCTGGGGAGAAAAACATGGAGGGAAAGAGAAGACTGCAGAAGACACTGGATGAGATGACAAACTCGCTGCTAAAGAGGAAGTCTGTGATGCAGAATGTTTCAGTGATGTCATTAATTTGATGTGCGTCATGATGTGAAGTATTTTGCTCAGCTGTGGGAGGGAAGCCCACCCATGGCACCACCAAACCCAAACTACTGTGAGAATATTCAAGAACTAAAGAACTATTATTTCACAGCCTCAAATCAGATGGAATTAAGCTGACAGATCTACAAGCGAACTCAAGATCTCTGGAAGGCTTTACTGAATGAACGATTTGTGTTCAGCTTCAGAAATTCTCTGGAGATTTCAGCATACAGGAGACTGGAGACAGAATACAGCAAGTGGACTGGACTCTTCGCAGTGCTATCTGGAAATTCTGCCAAAATACACAACCAAATAGAAAATGAAGTAATTAAAGGGACTGATGAAAGAGATCTTCAAACAAAACTGACGGAGAAATATGAAGAAATTAATAAATCAATGTCAGAATTCTTTAAGAAGACACAGATGCAGATATCCTGATTCAATGGAAACATCATTTGAAATTAAAATCAAAGAGATTCAAGAGAACATTGTGAGAGAAACAAGAGGAAATTAAATGTGATTTTTCACCAGCCAGGTCTGAAGATATGGATGATTCAGAAGACATCATGAAAACACTCTCTTAGAAAAGAGCAAAGAACTTGCATTAAACATGAAGAAAGCAAATGACAAAGAAACTCTGAAGAGAGAGTTCGATCGTTTTGGGAACAGTTTTGAAGCAGATTATCACAGAAACACCTACAATCAAAGACATTGACGTACTGAAAGATGTGAAAGAATCCTTAGTGAGATGCACGAAAGTGTCCTTTAGATCATAATGATCAGCAAGTATTTTCATGAGCAGAGTTATTCAGATTATGTCAGTTAAGAAATCTAGTGGATTTACGGGATCTTTGAAGGATTACAAACAAATGTCAGGTTGTAATTAATGAAAACCGACATATCAGCCTTAGTTAAAGACATTGCTCACAGACATACACAATGATTCAGTCATATAATATTCAAAAATAGGCTACAGCATTAACTGCATTCATGAACCAACAGATACATCAAGACAAGAATAACAGAATATGAGGAAGGACCAGTGGATTTGTTTCAAGAAGGAATTCTTCATTGATTTGGTATTTTCCATATTCAGAAAAGCAAATAAGACAATTACTGACCAACACAATATGTTCAAAGAAGCCAATGATCCTGTTTTCTATTTGAAGAAGAAGAGAGAAGAATATTACAGTATTTTCCAGAAATACTGCCAAGGAGCAACATCAGCAGCTATTTTTGGTGAGATCATCTGTCAGAAACTGAAAGAACCCATTGAACAGAGTGTCTACAAACAGACCGCCAGAGATTTAGCAGATGAGATGAGATCAAACTGTCCATCACTGAATGGAAACAGATCAAGTCTGGAGAAACACATCCTGAAGAGACTGGCAGAAGAGGAGAATTTCTATGAATTCCATGACTACATTCATCATCCTAAAGATGTCTTAAAGGTGTTTATCAGGGATGAAGTGAATCAGTACATCAGTAAAAAGTTTATCGACAGTGTTCAGCTCAAGATGAATCAGAACATTGAAATCCTGCAGAAGAAGATCATGACAGCAGCACATGAATCTACTCAACATGTTCAACAGAACAGAGGAAATGTTGATGTGTGGTTGAAGTTTTTCACACTGAAGCTCTCAGATGTTCTGATGTTCTCTGTGAAGGACTTCAGTGGAGTCAAACATGATGATGTTGATGATTTCAAACTTCTAGAAGACGTGATAAGAAAAAAAGTTTCTTCTATAATGTCTGACATCAGCAAAGACTTCAGCACAGGTTCATTTGATGAGAAACTGGATCTTAACAACAGACCAGATGAGATTCTGATTGATCATTTCTGTGAGTGCTGTTGGGTTCAGTGTCCATTCTGTAATGCAGTCTGCACAAACACAATAGAAAACCATGATGGAGATCACAGTGTTCCTTTCCACAGAGTGGATGGACTGAAAGGATGGCATTACACCGATAGTGTGAATCTGTGTACTGATATTTGCACAACACTTGTTATCAGCAGTAAAAGCTTCTATGAATCCCTCTTCACTATTCCTATAAAGACCACAGAAAGCAGGAGGAGTTTATGCTGAATGGAGCATCAAACCTGATGTCACTGAGCTGCCCTACTGGAAATGGGTCGTGTGCAGATTCCAGAAAGATCTGGAAAACCGATATGATAAAACATTCCAGGGGAGAGGAAAGATTCCAGATAAATGGAAAAAATACACAAAACAGGAAGCTATTGAAAGTTTGGACAAATACATCTAATGAAATGAAAATGACTTTGTATTGGATTGTCAAAACACAGTTTAAAATCAGTTATACACTTAAATCACTCAGAACTCATATGAAACTCTTTTTTGACCACGGAAAAACAGAAAGAGCTAGAAAGATCTGGGAGGTTCTGTTCCACACACAACATGTGAATCATTAAATGATTAAAACAGGTTTTTGAAGATAATGTGTGATTTGAAGAGCATAAGAATACACAGCATACAGTGGGTTGCTATTGCAGAACAAACTTGGTGATGATCTTGTTTTGAACTAACGAACGGATTCTGATGTTGCGACTGGTCAATGTAATGAAGTATTCCACAGTGCTGTATCACAGGGGTGCCCAACCCTGCTCCTGGAGATCTGTTATCATATACTGTATTCAGCTCTTATCAAACACACATCAACCAGATATTCAAGGTTTTCAGGATAACTTGAAAAATAACAGGCAGATGATGGTCACTAAACTCTCTCAGTGTCAGTTTGCTCTTCCTCTGCTTGTTCCTCATCCATTCACACAACACATTGAGTTTTCCTCTCTGGACATTCAGACAAATCAACAAGAGCTGGAAGATCAGAAAAACTGACGATGGCATCACCAGTAGAGTCCAGTCAGTGTGCAAAGCAGAAACTCCAATGGTGTCGTTCTTCAGGTTTGGTTCTGTGTCTTCATCTAAATCTCAGCTGATGAACAGTCTGATCAATGAGAAACACAACACGTTCTTCAGAAACTGTCCAGGCAGCAGCAGAACCAGACTACTGATGGATGGAGTGGTGGAGATCGCCTGGTACTGTCCATCTGGAAAAGACACCGATACATTTACTGACTGTGTTGCCTTCTGTCATCTTCATGGTGATGCAGGAGACAATGAGACACAGATGAAGATCCTCACTGAGATGTCTTCAGTCAATGTTGTTCTTCTTTCAGAGCTTGATGAGAATGACAGAAACATGATAAAACTTGAAAATTGGACCCATATTTTCTGACGTTAAATCTAATGATATTGAGACAGATACAGGAAAATACAAAATTGATTTAAAAGACAGAAATCAGTCAAATGTTTCTAAAGTAGATCGAACTGAATTCCATGTTTGTACATCAGAGCATTATAGACGTCACAGCTGGAGAGAAAAACAGAGACGGCTGCAGAAGACACTGGATGACAAAACTCGCTCCTCGACACTCATTACTTTGATGTATGCCATGATGTGAAGTATTTTGTATATCTAGGGGAGGGCAACCCACCCATGGCACCAGCAAATCCAAACTACAGGGAGGATATTAAAGAACTAAAGAAAACTATTATTTCACATGCCTCCAAAATCAAATTAAATAACACTAGCAAACCTACAAAAGCGAGTTCAGGATCTCTGGAAGGCTTTACTGAATGAACGATTTGTCTTCAGCTTCAGAAATTCTGTGGAGATTTCAGCATACAGAAAACTGGAGACAGAATACAGCAAGTGGAGCTGGACCACGCAGTACCATAGTGGAAATTGAGAACAAACTACACAACTTCGGAGAACTGGAGAAGCAAAGTGACGAAGGGAAACAATCTATGTCAGAATTCTTTGAGAATGACACAGATGCTGATATACTGATTCAGTGGAAAACTTCATTCCATTCCATTTTCTACCGCTTGTCCGAACTACCTCGGGTCACGGGGAGCCTGCGCCTATCTCAGGAGTCATCGGGCATCAAGGCAGGATACACCCTGGATGGAGTGCCAACCCATCGCAGGGCACCACTCACTCACTCATTCACTCACTCACGCACTCACCCACCTACGGACAATTTTTCCAGAGATGCCAATCAACCTACCATGCATGTCTTTGGACCAGGGGAGGAAACCGGAGTACCCGGAGGAAACCCCCGAGGCACGGGGAGAACATGCAAACTCCACACACACAAGTCGGAAGCGGGAATCGAACCCCCAACCCTGGAGGTGTGAGGCGAACGTGCTAACCACTAAGCCACCGTGCCCCCCTGGAAAACTTCATTTGAAATGAAAATCAAAGAGCTTCAAGAGAACATTGTGAAGAAAAAAAGAGACTGACGCTCAGGGGATACGTTATAAAAACATTCTCTTCGAATAGAGAAAACAACTCTTCCAAGTCAGTCACATAAACCTCATCTAAGAAGCAGTTTGGATAACAAAATAAAGAAAAAGAAATATATAAAGAGGGTTTGATATGGGTTAGATGTAATTGTTTTGTTCCACACACAATCTGTGAGCTGTTGAACTTAGACAGGTGTTAAATATGATTTATGATTAGCAAAATACATGCATACAAATACACAGAACACACACAAATGCTATTTAAAACATGTGTAACTTTTTTTCTTTGACATGAAGCCACCAAAACAATGTTTAGAGTGTTATAAAAAGTGTAGTTGTTCAGTGTGAAATTCTCTAGATAATACTTATGCACATTTAATACTTACAATATGAGAAGTTTTTCCTCTTTAGGCCTGATAGAGATCTCAGTGTTTCAAAAGCAATCTGCATGTGTGTTTTATCTTTCTTTTATCTTTCTAATTGGAGTGTATACATCTGTGTGGAACTTTATTAATATTATTTCATCTATTTACAAATTTTGATATATTAATTTTGTTTGGCATGTTTTATCATTCATTTGTATTACTGTTGTTTAATCTGTTGTTAGGTGTTGTATTGTCTTCACAAGTAGATACAGTATGAGTCTTCAGTGGTCTGTATCTTAAGTCTTAACATCATAAAACGATGTTGTGAAGAAGTAATCTTCTGTCTTTGAACTTTATCAATCTTTTTCTAGTCAGATGAAGTCAGACTGAGCATAAAACAAAACTAGATTATACAATTAATTTATTTTATTCCATCATTATTTAATCTCCTTCTTATATTTCCCTCAATCTCTGTATCCGACTATACAGAATACACTGATGATAAAAATCATACAATAACTTTAACAATAATAATTTAATAAAACGTTCACATAATTATCCCCCATTGTCGATGTTCAATTCAATGCAGTTTTATCTTTTCAGCACTTTTCACCGTTTTATAGTTTCAAAGCAGTTTTATATACATTGTAATGAAAATAAATACATAAAAATTACAGATGAATGCATAAAATAAAGATATAGTGTTGTAAAATACATGATGTTATTGCCATTTTTTCTATATGCAATTAACATTGATGAAACTTTTCATATTAAGAAGAAACATTCATCCATTTAATGACTTCTGTAACATTGTGCCCCCATATTCTCCAGGCATCATTTTCATCAGGAGTCCTTCAGTCCTGCTACTGAGCAGGTTCAACCCGGTTTTAGCTTAAGTGGTCAACACACAAATAAGATTAACACAGCTGGCGAACTGGACCTTCACACTGAAAATGTAAAATCACAGCACCAATCTGATAACATTTATAGAAAAGTAGCTCAAAGTGAATGTTTGTACATTTGTAAGTCAACTCATCTCAAATCCAGCAGTCATTTCAAAGTCTACTATCTCATTGTTCATTGTGATTCAAGATGTGTTATTTATTTTGTGTCTGCAGCAGAGATCTCATTTCCAATGATTCATTGTTTGTGTTCTGCTCCTGTCCGTTGGGTAAAACTTGATGACAGACTTCCTCATTCTGTGTTGAACATAAAACATGCAGATGAACTATAAACACATGCCACATTTCTGCTTTAAACATCTTTAAGGAAATTTCTTGATCGTGTCATTTTCGAGATTGATTAAAAATCATAATACAGGACAACATTATATTAGATAAAAGACATCACAGGATATTTACCGGCACATTCTGGTTCTGGTTTGTTTTCATTGGCTGGATCAGATCCGGTCTCATTCTTTGAATGGGATTATTAACAAAAACTCATGTGAAATACTTTAACAAATTGTCTCTTAAAAATATAAACTGTTTATTACTAACCTGATGACACTGCTGCAGATTTTTTAAGTCTGCGTGTGGAGAGAAAATATTTAGTAACTCGCTTCACATTTGGTCAGTCTCAGTTAAAACAGATCTGAATCTGACAGACTGAGTCTGGTAAAGTTCTAGCTAATACAGTCGATCTCATACTCACAGGGTTCAAAGATGACCAACACCAGCACAAAACATGCGAAGACGCATTCACAGGGGAAGACAACGAGTCTCAGATCCCCCACTGCACGCTCACCGGTGACTGAGGGAAGATTGAAATAATCAGGTTCTCATGTTGGTATTATTCTCTCTTCAAGGGAACAGTTTTTAACTTACTGCTTTTACTCACACACATACTGAGTATACAAGTACTGCTTGTAAGTGTCTGCTTTTGTGTTATTATAACTATACTAGTCTCACAAATCTCAGAAAAGATTATCAAAACTTTACTGTTTTATTAATAATATCGCCTCATTCAATTATGCTAGTGACTGTTATTCTTTTAATCAATAAGTATCAGTAAGTAACTTATTTCATACCTACTGAGTTTTTCCTCTACAGATACTTTACATTTAAAAACGATAGTGTCCTTACTATAAAATATTGTGAAATGCCATGAATATTTCTAGCACCTCACTGATATAGTTTATGACACGATCAGACTACAGCAGGTGTAACGTGAATGAAGAACATTGTGTCAAACGCTTATGATAACTCACTTTCTTCTGTATCAGTTCTGCCATCAGTGCAATAGAGTCCACAGACACAACACCAACAGATCCAATAAGACACACGATACGTCTAAAAGGAAGATCTGTGTGCAAGATGAAACTGTTTCATTAACAGAAATAAGGTTGTAGCGATTCAAATATTTGATGTATAGTAATATTTTATATAATATTTAGTTTTAAAAAAGCTGTGTTACTTTTTCTCACCATAATCCCCTATTTTTTAATGATCAATACTGTACCCAGATCTCCAAAGGAGTGTTTCAGAACGACGATTCCCCAGAGTATTGTAGAAATGCAGCTACACAAGTCCACCCAACACAATCTACAAAAGAATGAAACAGAACACGCATAAGCTTTACAAATAACTGGTTGTATTTTTATTTGCTAAAGTAATTCAAATTAAACCTTTGTATTTTATATATACATTGTTTTATATGAAGCACCACTGTACCTTTTTCTTTTTCCAGTGCAATGCGGTAAGAATATACCATGATGAAAGTCACCACTATCATGAAACCAAACCACGCCCCTCTCCTGGCCGAGCGTAAATCTAAACATGTGAGAATGTTTGCATTTCTAAGTATTCACAGCAGAACAGAAACCTGGAGTTTATACCTTTGATAAAGAGTTTAGAAAACACTTACACTTCATATTTATTAGACATGCGTCCTTCCAGTTGTATCTGGTCAATGTTAGGAACAGTGGAAAAACTCCAATATAAAAAAGTGCTAAACATGAAACATAAAATGACAGTTCTGTTGCTTTAGAAAGACAGATAGATGACTTGCATACATTTCCTAAAAAGACAAGATTTTTTATCTAAGTGTAATATATTTATCAATAACCACACAAATACTTTGCAACATTAAATAAACTATTGTGCAACAAGAGCCAATAAAAATAAGTCCTTAACCTTTAGAAACCTTTTTGTAAAATTATTATTTTTTTATTATTAGTATACATGCTGTATATACTATTTTTGTCTAAAACATGTTTTTCCTCCATGATCCAACATAACTGAATCCAAATGGTCTATAAGAGTTGACTTACCTTGACTAGCAGCCCCAAAGGCATAATAGAGGAAGATGAGCTGCAGTGGAGGCAGAGCATCATGTCCGATATCAGACACAAAGTCTAATATAACACGCACGTGACCATCCTCATTTATAATGATTTCAGCCAATACTATAGTGAATACATGCAAAATAAAATGTGTTATTAAATTGAATGGTTTCATGACATTTCATAACAGAAAAGAGGAAGAAACAAAATATGAATAATTATTTTCGGTAACACTTCAATATAGGGGCAATTCTCAGTATTAACTAGTTGTTATTATCATGCCTATTATTGTTATATTTGCTGTTTAATAGTACTTATAAAGCACATATTCTGCATGACCATACTCTACGTCCCCAATCCTACCCAATACCTAAACCTACAACTAACTACTCACTAACTATTAATAAGCAACAAATTAAGAGTTTATTGGGGAAAAAGTCGTAGTTAATGGTTTGTTAAAAGCGAGAATTGCTCCCTGTACTGAAGTGTGACCTTATTTTCTGTAAGAGCAACTACTGAACCATTAGTTATGACACGAGATGTGTCAGAGATGTTACAGCGTGATCAGATGTGTCAGTAACAAATCCTGCCAACACTTTGATGAAGTAAATGGTGCATAATGAAAACAATCATACAAAACTACTTACAGAAAATGATATTGATGATGCAAATGAGAATCATTATTCCAAAGAGGATTGTTATCAGGACTCTGTTGGACTCTGAATAATTTAGACTTTTTTTCCGAAAAGACAGAAAAAGAACTGTAGATGAAAACCAAAACATAAATAAGCATCTGCACAATATGCAATGAAGTGGACAATGAAAGTGGAATAACTAACATGTGGTAAAGTTTTTTGTGGGTTTTTTTCATGTTAGTTTATAAAGTATTTCTGTCTGGTGTTTAAATGTAATGTACTTTAGGACAAACCATTTGCAGATTCATGAGTCAACACCACTAAGTATTTTCTCCTAAAAACTGTCTTGTCACAAACACATTATAACCAATCACTTCACGCATCTGATATGATGGATAAGGAGGTGTGAGCTGAGGCAGCATCCACATATACTCAAAAGCAAGGGACTTACATTCAAGATATTTTAGAGCACAAAGAAATTATTTTCACTCGAAATGTATTGAGTCTAAAGAGGTAAAATTACTAACTACAGGTGGACTTCAATAAAGTAGGTCAAATTCTCCTTTTGAACTGCATAGACCAAAAAGGTACTGCAGGTTTGAAATGACACGAGGGTGAGTAAATGAAGACAAAAAGTTCATTTTTGGGTTAACTATCCTTAATAAGCAGGCTACCAAAGTACTGCACAGTAAAACTCACATAAATACTTAAATATGGACGTTTTTAATGATATCTTTATTAGTTAGAACAGTTTTTAGCATTGTTTAAAACAGGTCAATATTAAATGATTTATCAGTTTATGAAAACTTCTTATAAAATATATAATAAATAATATAAAATGAAATGAAAAGAAAAGAAAATGCATACCTGCAGTGTAACCCAAAAATAAAACTTCTGTCTCATCAACTCATGTCTTATTGTTCCAAACCTGTTTGACTTGATTTCTTTTATGAACCACAGGAGGTGAAAATATGAATTTATGCAATGTGATGAAGAATGTTGTGATAAACAAAGTAAGCCTCTTTACAAAAACAACACGTTTAAACATGTTTAAGAATGAAGACATTGCAGTTAAAGCAGAAAAACATTAAGCTGTGAATTTTGGGGAAAAATATCATTCCACAATATTAAAAAGTGTTGTTGTTTTATAATGCTGCAGTAGATTTAAATGTATAAATATCTGTGGCAAAATCTACTTACCTGAATAAATAATGTTTGTAAAGAGGGCATATTCTAGATGAATACTGCAGTGCAAAGCAGTTTTGCGTTTGCCTTAAAACGAATCAAAACATAAAAATAAACATTTATTGTTTAAAGGGACAGACATTTTACAATGTTGTTTTTCAGGTAAGAAAGAGGTTCTCAAAGTGTGAGGAGCTCCACCTGGAGGGAATACATGAGCCCTGCAGTCACCAGCAGAAAAAAAAAACACCAGCCTGATGTTAGATGTAAGACATGTGTCACATGTAAGTGTAAGAGAACTCTAACATGCATCTGGGACTTCAGCCCTGTCCGTGAAGCCTTAATGTACTTAAAACTTTCAAATGGAAATACAGAAAATGATTGTTTGTATTTTGCTTTCTAAATCCCTTTTTTCTTAAACAAAAGCCTGTAAAGCTGAAATTCAATTCAAAATGAAAGATTCTCCTCTGATGAGCAAATACTGTCATGAAATAACAAACCTGGAAAACGCTCTGTATGAGGAGATGCCCATAACAGCAGAAGGATCCTTAACCCACAGTGAGCACAGCACACAACAGTCTCACTCAGAAAACCTCAACAAGACAAAAAAGACTGTTTAAACCATGATCGTTTCAAAGCCATATTAACAAATAAGAAGTCCCATAAGTCTCATGGTGATGAACATCCTTAAAAAAGGTTTCTTGATTCACAACTATGAATGGGGCTAATTTGACAGCTTAGACCAGAACTGAATGAACAAAACAATGCTGGTTTCCACAACTGCTCACTGACAGCTTTCACACAAAGGATTAACACTGAAATACTTACCCTCAGTAACCCCCCAGAACAAAAAGGCAAAGAACATAAGAAGGTTTGGTGCAGAGACAACACACATTTGAAGAAACAGGGCCGTTCCTAAAGAGAGAAATGAAAACAGAAACATAATAAAAACCCATTCATTATTTATGTTAATGGACTCAATGAAGATGATAATAGTTCTTCTTCAGAAGTTAACTTACTTGTATTTTGTGATTTGCACCATAAAGCAGAAAGCACAACAGATGACACACAGGCAAGAAAACAGAGAAATAACACAAATATGTGTATAACAGAGAAACCTGTAAATACACATTTAGTTAGTAACTGTTCACAATAAATCTTGTGCCATTATTGTCTCTGTATATGCCGTACAAAGAGCTGTTTAATTCATTAGAGAACTTTACAATACACTAAGACTCAAGTGCCAGAAAGGTGTTAACCATCATCTCCTAAAAAACACTCGATACACATTGTCATCATCACACCTGATCCCATCATTGCTGGACACATTTGGTTAGTTATTGAGTTTTGTTTAAGCATACGACCTTTGCACTGTGACCCACCAATGATTTACAAGACAACACCTTTATAAAACAAAGGTGTCATAATAGCAGCTAGTGTAGTGGCTAATATCATCTTGCAGTTCTATAAACAAATACTGCATGTATGTGGAAGACATTTAGATCATATTTTGTTAATTAAACATAAAATTGTTTTCAAACATTTAACGATACAAATAGTTTATTATATTTCAGTAGATGCTTCTATTTTTGTTTATTTAGACTCACCCAGTTGTTTAAGTTCTACAGTTGTGTTGGCGGAAAGTCGTCCAGCAAACACTTGACACGTGTAAAGTCCTTTATCTTCAGTTCTGATGCTCTTCAGTCTGAGAGAGAAGTTTCCTCTGTGGATTTCATCAGTGAAGAGCTCAACTCTGCCTCTGTATCGCTCATCTGATGCTTCTGGTAGAATTTCATTTTTTCTGTACGTCAGTACAGAGACGTCCCCATCTCCATCTGTTTTCTTCCATGAAACCTCTATGTCTTCAGGTGGGATGTGAGAGTCCACAGAGCAGTTTAGAGTCACATCCTCACCGGCAAATGCAGACATGTTGTGTGCTGATCTTGTTACGATCAAACGCTCTAGAAAATAATATTTTAAATATCAAAGTATATATTACAATTCAGTCATGAAAGTTGTTTTGTTGAAAAGGTTTTGGCACAGACCGTTTATTACTCACCAACTGCTTTTATTTCGACCAGAGCTTCATCAGAATCACATCACTGTAGACTTTACATCTGTAAAAACCTTTATCTTCAACTCTCACATGGCTCAACAGGAGGGAGAAGTTTCCATGTTGAATGTTCTCGCTGAAGAATCAGCTCTGTTATGAAAATCTTTATATTGGGCCTCTGATATACTTTCACCAGACTGAAACACGTGTACTAATGTATTTGAGTCTGTTCTTATCCAAACCACCTTCAGTGTGTCGGCTGGTAAAGGTTTGTCAACAGAACAGGGAAGAACCACTGAACCTCCCAGAGGAACAACCAGAGGATCCGACGACCTTTTACAATAAATCCTTAAGCATTTCATGAAAGAGAGAGAGATGAAGTTAAGGCTGTTATGTTCTTGCTTTCATTACCTTCTTATGCGATTCTTGTTTTAAGTCAGCTTTTTATATCACATTTTCACTCAAAAATGTCTAATTTACGTAACTTACCTAAGTTAAATCAACACAACATTTAGAAATAAGTTCATGATTTTTTATGTTTTAGTCATATACTGAATCGATTCATGTTGGGAAAATATTAAGGAGTTGTTTTTGTGTTAACATAAAATAGTTACAATTGGTCAGAGGACTTATATTTCCCAGCATGCTTTGCGTATAACTGCATTTTGAGAGTACTTTTCTTTTAAAGTGTTATTTTATGCATTTTTCAGTAAGAAGGAACACTTTTAGTGTTTAATGTTCATTTATCTTTAAGGTTTTGAAGAGTTTGTTGTATAGTTTTGTGGTTACCATTGTTCAGAAAAGCGTTACCTTTGGTTAGGTCGTGGGCGGTTACATATCTGAATCTGATACCCGTTGAGTTCTCTTAACTCAATATCATTAGTTTGATTTATGTTAAAATAAAATTTAAATTTAATCTTGAGTGCCTTTATTAAATTCCCTTATCGATAATGGATTTTTATACTGGTTTCATGTAAAATATACAAATTAGCATAGTTTAAATTAAGAAAGTTAATGATGTAAACAAAAACAAGACTCATAATCTGACTCAACTAACAACATAACATTAACTTGATGTAATTATCTTAATTTACTGAAATAGATAAGTTACTTAAGTTCAAATAATACCTGTTGACATAAAAATGTTTATTAAGATCGAACATATATATTTTTTGAGTGCACAACACGGTGCTTCAAAGCAGCAAACGTTTATATCGATGCCTTTGCCAGATGCTTTTTTCCAATATGATTTACAATACAGTTGTGTTTGAGTTTCAGATTGGTGGTCACTTTTCAACAGAGAACAGTGACACTGATGTTGTCTCTACATCATCTGTAAATTTCAAGTCTTAAATTCCTAATATCTATCTAATCTCGATCATTTAAGATGAACCCAGATAAGCATTGAACATTTGAACAGTTAACATTTACTTATTGAACACGTCCAAATTCATTATTATGAACAAAGTCAAATAAGCTTTACAGAATATAAAAGTATATCCTTTTTCACAGCCCATATTCAGTAATAAACAGGACCATAACAAGAAATGATCTCAACTCTAAAGCACAGTTTCAAAAATGGTAAAGTAAATCAGTTCTGATGAGTTTGAAGAGTTAAAAGTTTAAAAGTAGCAGTGCAAGCATTCGAGCACACAAAGAAATGACATGACTGGTGTTTGTCTTTGTCATCGCAAGGTTTAAAAGTGTACTGAAACTTTGAATATCTAACTCTAATTTGTGTCTTGTATAAGAGTGGATAACCACTTACCGTTAGAGATCCTCAGCAAACTGACAAATACATGTATTTGTGTACCTGCAATGTTCAAACATTAAATCATTCGGAACAAGAGCTAAATCAACTCTTCTC
>VCII01000133.1:0-38158 GCA_006030095.1 Triplophysa siluroides | reverse complement strand
TTCTAGGTCAATAATCATCAAAAACATGTTGAGTTTTTTTAGTTGTGGGGCTATAACAGGGTCCTTTATTATATAAGCGTGAAACGAGTACGTTGAAGGTCGCTACTCCTTAATAATAATCCAACTGACTTGCCATTAAACTAATATTATACATATTATGACACAAAACAAGCATGCAACATGTGATTCTCATCGGAAGAGGCATGCCTTCACAACAGTCAAAAAGGTGAATTATCATTCATTTAAATGGCTTTTTTATACATGTCTTCTAATAATCTTCTAATCAGCCAGTCACATGGCATAAACTCAATCCATTTTGGCATCTACATGTGGTGAACACCACTTGCTGAAGTTAAAACCGAGCATCAAACTGGAGAAAAATAAGCTATTTTGAAGAATGTGCATTGGATTAACAAAAAAGACCTATATATCTGCAATAGAATGTCATAGAGACACAGGGCTTGGTTCGTTTCACTTGTGGCTTAGTGTGTTATCAATTGACAGGTGCCATGCCACACCCATAGCGACTAAACAAGTTAACTTAGTGACCGTTAGGCTAGACCTATATCTCTGCAATAGAACATCGTAGAGACACTGGGGTTGTTTCGTTTGACTTGTGGTTTGATGTGTTATTAATTGGCAGGTGCTATTCCACGCCCATGGCAACCGAACAGCTTAGCTTAGCAACCGTTTAGCAAGATCTATATCTCTGCAACAAAACATCGTAGAGACATGAGAATTGGTTCATTTCACTCGTCCCTCGGTATTATCGGTTTACGCCTGTTTTTGCATACGAGTGTAAGCATGCGTGGTCCGTATTAACCGTTACAGACAATTTCTGTCATTTTTCTTGGTGGGAGAGTGTCATCCGTCGTGGATGTGTAACGGCGTGATTCCTGAGCCTAGTCGACGACGGCAAACGTACCTTGGACGCCTTAGACTGCTCGAACCCGATGATTGCTGCTTGCAGCTATATTTAGGGTTCGAGCCCGAAGGGCTAGAAACCTATTGTATTTGTTAGTTTTATTATTATTATTATTATATTATTATTATTATTATTATTTTTCTCCCCTAAAACTGATAGTGCAGCCCAAACCGTAAGGCCGACAGAGCTGAGACTCGGTCAGATGGTAGTAGTCTTGCTCGCTACTCAGATACACGGAGCCAGCCATATCGGCCCATAGGTGGCGCTACAGCTATGACAAACGCGTTTGCGCTTGTTACTCCTAAACCGTTTGTCGCACACCCAAGTGTTTTATATCAGTGTAATCATTGGATCACAACTTAAATAATGTATATCTCTGATTTCATTTCCGGTATGCAAATTTCCCAGCTAATTAGCATAATATGTGAAACCTACTTTTTCAAACTAGTCCATGGATTTTTGCCCTATCGGAACCAAACCAACGCTGGTGAATTCTATGGAGTGTGAATGTAAATAGTTATTGAACAAAAGTTTCATTTTCCATTCAATGCCGCTAGGTGGCGCTACAACGCCCAAATAGAAACTGGCATTATTTAGCTAAAATGGCTATAACTCATGAACCGTTTGAGATATCTTCATGCGGCTTGGTACATATACGTAGACCCTCAGTCTGAGGCTACATTAAAAAATAAGCGGCGATCCGCCACTAGATGGCGCTATAATAGGAATAAACTCAAAAATGGCTATAACTAGGCAACAGTTTGCTCGATTGACTTATTATTTGGTATGGTGTGTCTTTGTGTCATGTCCCATGAATAACAAAAAGGACATTGGCGTATCTCAAAAAACATGGCCGCCATCGGTCGATGAAGTTTGAGCCCTCATTACACCGGGTTAACAAAGGCTGATCGAAACGACACTCACTGGCTTATTCGCTCATGGTCCTGAAGGTCTGTAAGAAACATGAACTTATTCGGCCACCGGGGGCGTAATAACGCTTTTGGAGTCCATAAACAACTGTGTATCACGTGACATTTGACATATACCCAAACTATTTATATCATATGATAGATCTCCTCATTCATAACAACTTTGCCTCTTGAACTATTGATGTCTATCAAATGGTTTGTGAGTTATTGGTGATGATGTAAAAAACCTACTTTTGCTAACTTGTTCAAGGATTTTCAATCAATTTCAAAATGTCCACTACACTACAATTGTGGACTCTGTAGATCAATCATCATTAAAAACATTTTCAACTTTTTTTAATTTTCCTTTTATTAATGTGAAAAGTTTTCCTGAAATCCTGCATAAATCGACCAAATGACTTGCCCTTAAGTCCATTTATACATCTTATTACACTTAACAAGCCTGCAAAATATGATAGTCATCGAAAGAGGCATGCCTTCATAACAGTTAAAAAGGTAAAATATAATTAATTGAAATTACTTTTTTCATACACGTCTATTATAACCACAAGATGGCAGTAGAGGACCGTTCATAGGCTCATTTAATTTAAATGACGGGTAAATCACCATCACCTGCACGATGTAAACTAAAGTTTCACTATATTGCATTGTAAGTGTTCATGTCTATGTTTGTGCGTTTTTAATGTATTTGCCCTTCAATGGATTGGCCATGGAGAACACTAGCAAGCTTTACAGTTGCTTACACGGTGTTTTATGCTATATGAACAGACATACAGAGAAATTTAATGTAAAATTCAGAGGACTACAGTGTATAATGTATTATACATTAAACGGTGGCCCATATTTACACATAAACAAACATGCTTTATTTTATCATTTTGTAATTACGATGGCTTAAAAAAATCTTGTCGGAGAGAAAATGAATCATCTAGTGAATTCATATAAAGTCCACTAGATGGCGCCGAATGATAGATTTTAACACATAGGTTTAAAATTTGGTTTGGTTTGAACCCATTGATGAGGACAAACTAACAAATAATTTAAATGTTTCATGCATGTGCAGTGGCATAGCATATGCGGTTGCATGTGACAGTGTGTTTGTGTTTTTTTTATTTTCTCAGTGGTATGTGTATTTGTTTTTGATATTCTTAATTTCCTTTCATCAATTTTATGTTTTGCTTAAAGTCAATATGTTTCAAGTACAGCTGCTTTGTAACAATAGAAATGACATTGAACAGATACGACTAGATTAAGGAGAAAGGAGATGGAATATGAGGCACAGTTAAGATGTGAGGAGATTTTACAGAGACAGAAGGAAACAGAGGCTTTTCTGTCAGCGTTATCCCTTCTCCAGAAGAAGGAAAATGCAAATTCTTTGTTAATGTACACTTGTAAAAAAAGTACTTTTTAAAAAGCAAATTTTATTACAGTGTGTGTGTGCGTGTGTGTGAGTGCGTGGCAGGCACTGTTTTTTTTAGGTATAGGTATATTAGGTATAGGTATATTGTACTTTTTTATCTCGATGCAAATAAAAATTATATTTCTTTGATTATTGTGTCTGTATGTCTGTTACATGTTGCTTCTGAATGACCCCAAATATAATCTATAACATTTCATTGTGCTTTTAATATAAACCATTTCATTTTATGCAAGTAAGCATTATTTTAATCATGTACTGCCATCTACATGATTCATAACTTTATGTTTATTTAGTCATTAGTAAGCTCACAAAGTGAAAAAGTAAACTTGGTTTAATTTTTTTATTTGTAGCCCAAGGAATACTACAGAATTGTTCAATTAATATGCTGCTTCATAAACAGGTGCTGCAGAGAATTTCTTGCATCTAAAATGTCATTTCCATTATACAATAGTGTCGTTCAATATGATTCAATGTCTTAACTATAACTTGCCCAGAAATATCTTCAAATACATTAGTGCCATTGTTTTGTCTCAAGATGCACACCATTAATGTATTCTTCTATGGCATTTTTATAAAAGTGAAATAAATATCTTAATTCATTGAAACACTTCAAAATATGCAGTTATTTCAAAATTGTAAATAAACAATTGACTTAAAGATGTCTTTTTATTTGTTTTCAAAAATAAATGTAGATACAAATGTAAATACAACGTTTTAAATACAAAGCATATTATACCATTATTCTGTTAATGAGATATTGTTATGTTTTAATGTCAGAAATATTGTGAATTTAATCAAAACCAAACTGCTTAATACATAAAAAATGTTCAATGAGAAAATAATATATATTTTTTGCATATCATATAGAATATGTAGAAAAATGTAAATAAGCAATTAGTATTAAATAATTAAATCATTCAATTCAATTCAACTTTGCACATGTATTGAAATAGCAAACTGTGTGTGTTCAAAGGGAGAAACACATGTTAAATCAAAACTATTCTGATTATGGAAAACATATGAAATAACACAACATAGAAATACATCTTAAAATTAAAGAATAAAATCAAATAAAACACATACTTATGAAAAATAGTTTAGTAGATTAAAAAGAATAGAATCTTTTCAAAACAACCCATTATAAAATGAAAAAAGATCAGATATGAATTCATTAATTTGTTCATTCATGTTCAACTATTTGCTAAATTGTTTGCTATGTACTGACCGTTAATACATGTGTTGAAGCAAAAGGTCACAGTAAATAAAACAACATTATTAAGTATTGAAAACATCATTGTGAAGTATTAAAATAATTTTTACATTTATTTCTATAAATTTAAAATAATTGTATTTCTTGATTTCTTTTGTAATTTCAAACTAAATAATAAGAAAAGTAAAAAAAAAACTAAAGGTGTTACTGCAAAGGATTTAAATGTAAAAATAGTTAAATATTTTCTAAAACAAAACTCAAGGAAATGATTGTAAATATGAGGTCAGTATAAATACTAAGTATAAGTATATTAAATTATAATATGAAAAAAATGCTATTTTATTCATTCATTCATTCATTTTCAATGCATGAAAATAAAATAAAAATGAAACGAAACGAAACGAAACTAATGCAACCCAAAATGCACCACCTCAAGCTGAGCAGATGCAGGAAAAAAGCAGGAAAGAACTGATGATGGACTTAGGCAGAGGATTTCTCAGAACAGAGCCGGGATCAAGGCCCATGGCAGACCTCATGGAGATCAGAGGTTGGATAGGATGTAACCAGGGGCCTGTGTGACATAGTTTAAGTTGTGGACAGTTTGATCTAGGTGAAGATGATGACAAATGACACTTGGACCTAGGTAAGATCACCTGGTCCTGGATGAGGGCAGTAGCAATGGAGACAACTTCGGACTGTCCAGCAGAGATGAAGATGCCTTGAAACTGGTCTGAATCAGTGGACACTGTACATCTTAAACATGCCATAATCCAGTTCATTACATGGCAATAATTCAGTGGGCAACTCATTGCACAAACCTCGGTCACAGCAGTGTGGGCATTGCTCCGGTCCATGCAGAAGATTTTTTCTTATACATGCTGTATTACAGACACTACTGCATGTGCTTGGATTCCATAATGTCCTTGGGCTCTGGGATGAAATTGACCCCTCATATACAATCAGGCTGTTGCTTTGTGTGTCCAGGCTCTGACACTGCAGTGGGCTGTGACTGATTTTCTGTAGGTATCACTGAAGGCAGGCTGGGTTGGAAGGTATTTTCCTTGTCAGTGATGCAGACAGTATCATGATTATTAATATAATTGTTGTGCATGAAAATCTCATAAGATGCGCAGTTTGTAGAGTTTAGTCAAGTTACAAGTAGAAAGATAGATTGATTAAATGAACAATCCAGAGAGTAACAGTACTGCTTAAAGAAATTCCTTACTGATGAGATGGAGAAAAGCCAGTGACCACAGAAATGAAATTCAATGCTACTTGGTTAGCATTTCAGACTGTTCAACACATACTCTGAGAAGAGTAGAAATGTAATAGGACAAGATACGTCTAATGTTTTCTGTAGTGAAAATGCTCTTCCTTGATTTTCGTAGAAACTTGGAATGTCCACTGGTCATACAGTTCAGTATAATGGGCTGTTGATTTAATAGTCCAAGATGATGATGTAACAATACGACGAATGTTTTCTGTAGTGAAACTGCTCTTCCTTGCTTTTCATAGAAAATGGGAATGTCCACTGGTCATACAGTTGAGTATAATAGGGTGTTGTTTTAATAGTCCAAGATGATGATGTAACAATACGTCGAATGTTCTCTGTAGTGAAACTGCTCTTCCTTGCTTTTCATAGAAAATGGGAATGTCCACTGGTCATACAGTTGAGTATAATGGGGTGTTGTTTTAATAGTCCAAGATGATGATGTAAGAATACGTCAAATGTTCTCTGCAGTGAAACTGCTCTTCCTTGCTTTTTATAGAAAATGGGAATGTCCACTGGTCATGGAGTTGCGTCCAATGGAATGTTGTTGTATCAGTCCAAGATATAGGTTGTGATGTAACAATACGTCCAATGTTTCCTGTAGTGAAACTGCTCCTCCTTGATTTTCGTAGAAACTTGGAATGTCCACTGGTCATACAGTTGAGTATAATGGGGTGTTGTTTTAATAGTCCAAGATGATGATGATGATGTAACAATACGTCGAATGTTTTCTGTAGTGAAACTGCTGTTCCTTGATTTTCATAGAAAATGGGAATGTCCACTGGTCATACAGTTGAGTATAACAGGGTTTTGTTTTAATAGTCCAAGATGATGATGATGATGTAACAATACGTCGAATGTTCTCTGCAGTGAAACTGCTCTTCCTTGCTTTTCATAGAAAATGGGAATGTCCACTGGTCATGGAGTTGCGTCCAATGGAATGTTGTTGTATCAGTCCAAGATATAGGTTGTGATGTAACAATACGTCCAATGTTTCCTGTAGTGAAACTGCTCCTCCTTGATTTTCGTAGAAACTTGGAATGTCCACTGGTCATACAGTTGAGTATAATGGGGTGTTGTTTTAATAGTCCAAGATGATGATGTAACAATACGTCGAATGTTTTCTGTAGTGAAAATGCTCTTCCTTGCTTTTTATAGAAAATGGGAATGTCCACTGGTCATACAGTTGAGTATAATGGGGTTTTGTTTTAATAGTCCAAGATGATGATGATGATGTAACAATACGTCGAATGTTTTCTGTAGTGAAACTGCTCTTCCTTGCTTTTCATAGAAAATGGAAATGTCCACTGGTCATGGAGAAGACGATGTGGTCATCAAAGCAGCATAAGACTTTGGGGTATCTGTAGATAATGAGAGTTTGATTACAATCATATTTTATACAATTTAAAGTGTACTATACAAATGGATGTTACATTAATAAACGGTCAATATAGGCTAAATGTTTTATCTTCAAACATAATATATTTGTACCAGAAACATGCTATAGAGTGAAAATGTTAATTTAATAAACGTCATGGCTAAAAGACAAAAGATAAAAAATCTTACCTGTTCATCAGTACTTGAACTGTTGGAATATAGATGAGAATAAAGCCGTGAAGATTGACCATGATTTCTTAGAGTTCATATTTCTGCTCTTCTTTCTTCTCCCTCCATTTCCCTTTATATATCTTATTTTACCGTTGCAAATCTACATACGCATTCTTGATATGTACATGGGCATTAAATAGACATTTTGAATAAAATAAATGAAATATAGTAACAGACATTATAATTAAATGAATGAATGAATGATTGAAAAAATGAAAGAAAAATCAATGAATAATGAAACAATTTGAAAAACCAGTACAATGAAAATTAGTAGAAAATGTTAGTAGATGTTAAGACCATTGAATCAACTGTATTGTTTTATGTTGACAACATAAAAAACTATAAATTAAATTGGCCTAACACCCACTAATCATAAAAACAATTAAAACGCCCAATGCTGCCTTCACATGCTATCGGAAATATTTGCCACGTTTTCACTGCACACAACATTTGGATGTGACTGTTGGAATTTGCCCTGTAGCGGCAGTTGTGAGGAACTTGAATGAACGAGTGAGGAAGTTTTTAACAAAAAACACCCCAACATGGGCTATAACCATATTCCAATAAACAATCAAAAGAGCTTTTATGCTGTCAATATTTGCCTTTGTAAAATGTATAAATGATTGCAAACAATAAACTGCTATGCATTTATACAAAAGAGCACCAGCATTTTGAAAGGGAACATATGGAGACTATATTAAAAACATAATTATTCAATTAATAATCAATAAAAAAATATTTTAAAGGATTTATGTACTGTTACATACACTGATGAAGTTAAGAAAGTAAAAGTAAAAATATTTACTTCACACATAACTTGATTGGACTACATTGAAAAACATTACTTCTGGTTGATGGATCATATGCAGTCTATTTGGTCAAGTTTATATCGGCAGACAGTCATGATTCAATGCAGCCTTTATGTGAGTTTCTGTGGTTTGTCGTGTGCAGTGAAAAGGCAGTTTAAGGGGCCATTCACATTTCATGTCTTTTGCATGCACAAGTTTATATTTTAATGAAAACGTACAGCAAGTGTGCTCAAATTGCGAGCACTGCGAAGTGCTCCTCTGTCTATGTGCATCACTGCCGCATCAAGATGAAAATATTTCTTCTTTTCAGAATGCCAGATGTACACCGCATGTCAATGGACATGAACCAACTAACCAGCTTCTTTGTTTCTAAAGCAACATAGAGAAGCTTAGAAAATATGGAGATATAGATGATTACAGTATAATACATCTAGTGAGGAGTTATTGCAGGGTTTACCTATTCTTCTTAACAACAAGTATCGCCAATGGTTGGTTAGCAATAAAGAAAGTGCAATCTCCCAAATGCTTTGGATAAAATAAGAAAGCAACTCAGCTTGTGCTTTCGCTGTGGTTTTAGACACAAATGTGATCAACCCCTTATTTCTTAAAGTCCCTGTGAACCAAAAGTAGCCATTGATTTTATTTTTGTATTCTGTTGTTTTTCTAAATAAAACAAAAATGAAAATGAAAAATAAAAAACCAGACTGCACGGCTTGTGTTTTTCAGTTTGAATTGATTGGATGTTTAAAACCATTGCATCTTGTAAAGATAAAGCTGGACTGACAGTTCAACATGAGGAGTTAAAGTATACTCTGCTAAAGCTGTCTAACCAAACTCATCTGAGATGGATAGGCACTAGATTTTAACTGAAGATTATGAGGGCACAAGAATTATAAAAGAAAATGACCAAGTCTGATAAAGTATTATATACATAATGACAAAAAGTAGCATTTGCAATTTTAACTTTCACTGGGACTTTAAGAGTTACATCTGTTCATATGTTTTGTTTTCCAGAAAAATAGTAATTTCAAATGAAGGAAGGTTGATTTTTAATTTGTTTTGAAAATCTCATTGATCAATATTATGCTGTTAGAAATATTTCTTAATAAATACATAAAGAAAGCTAAATAAATAAATAAGATCATACTCACAATAATTCTGATAGCATGTGAAGGCAGCAAATAATCCCACAGGGGCCGTCCATGTTTTAAACTCCACCCCTGTATCCCCCCCCCCCATCTTTTTGGACGATCACATTATACTAACCATTTATGTGTTGTGCACAGAAATCTATATACATGATAACAACTTTTAATTTATCCGAATCAATGTTTTCACATTTTTATGTTTTGTTCGTCAACTTTGTTAGTTGCCTAAATGTGTACTGTCTTTAGACGATCTTTACACGATTCCATAATTCTGAAAAGGTTTTTCTCCTCCTGAAACATTAAAACAACCACTTCAACACAATGCAGTCATGATAGCTGAAGTATGTGGGCATTATGTCAATCTTTATTTTATCCCACTCAACATCTTTTATATAAACATGGTCAATCAATGTGCCATTCTCAGTTGTTGCACTTTCAACTATTTGTCTGAAACCAAAGTCCTGCATGACATCACAAATAGTGGATTTACTCAGAAGGTTTTCATTGAAATCTCCAAGAATCATTTTGCCACCTGGTAAACAGTTCATCTGATGAATTAAGTGAATCAAGTTCTCTCTAAACAATGGCAGGTTATATGAGGGTGGTCTGTATACAACTGCAACATTTGTGTTTAAATGTTCAATCTTGCACATTACACATTCCATGTTAAAACATGACACATCAAGTAAAGGAGCTTTTACATTCTCTCTGCAATATATACCAACACCACCATGATCTTGCTCTTTAAGTTTGGCAAAAACATCCTGGCTTGTGTCATATGAAACACTTTGTGGTTTGTCATGGAAATAGTATTCAGTAAGACTGACATCATTCTCAAAGTAGTTTGGTTTTAGCCAAGTTTCTGTTACACAAATCATATCTGCTTGATAATATCTCTTATCTTGTTGAATATCTAAGATATGTGGAATAAGCCCTTGCACATTGTGTAACATCATTTCAAATTTGACACTTTCTGTTGTTTCACATGGAAGAATGAATGGTGGCATACTCTGCAGTGCTTGCTCAATGTTATCTTTTGAATAAATAGCTTTTTCCTTGAAATCTTCTATTATCAGTCCATCAAGAGAAGTCACACGACTTAAAGCAACATACGCTTGTCCTGGAGCAAATATCTTTTTCATTGACACAACAGCTTTCTTCACCGTCAAACCTTGTACTTTGTGAACTGTTGAAGCCCACGCTAGTCGAAGTGGATACTGTCGTCTGACACCCATACTCGACACTTTGTCTTCCTCAGGTTCAATTGCTGTACTTTTCTCCAGTCCAGGTTTTAAACACGGATTTTTACTTCGAGCTTCTTTTCCAACTTGTTCATCATCAAATTCGACATATATTTTTTGATGGAAATGTTTCATCATCATTATAACAGAATTCTTTAATTGTTCCAAAAACTCCATTCACAAGCCCATCAGAAACATTGATATTTTTCTGCAGCATTACTCGAGCATCAACAGCTAACTCGAGAGATTTCTCCAAAGAACTATTGTGAACTCTTGAATGAAACCCGTCTTTTCTTCTTTCCATCCGGCCAGTTTTAGCATTTCTCTCAAAGTCTTGAGCATTTACAGTAACTGTGTCAGAGCACAACTTACACAACATCTTTATGTTATGTTCATCGACTTCACTGTTAGTTGCATAAATGTGGATATCTGTGCTACCATCTCCTTCACCAGTTTCACATTGTTTAAGCACTGTGACATCTTGTTCAAGCAATGGTTCTCCTTTTTTATGTACCCTTAAACGATTTAATAGTTCTGCAAAGTTTTTGTCCTTCTGTCTCATAATCTCTGTGAGCTCAACGAAACTGAAGTTAGTTTCCCAAAGATTCACACTGTTTATTGGTTCAGTGTAAAGTGGTTTTCCTTTGACAGGTGACAGCTGATAAAAATCTCCAACAGCGATGACACAAACTTTTCCAAACGGTGAATAATCGGACAGACCTGTTTGTTTGATTTGCCTCAATCTACCATGAATATATGCAAGAAGTTTATGATCAACCATAGAAATTTCATCAATTATCAATAGTTGCAGTTTTCCAAGTTTTGCTCTCAAGGAATTAATTTTTTCGTCTCCAAGTGGTACGTATGGCAGTGATGCATTTGTTCCGATAGAGAAAGTGCTGTGGATTGTAGCAGCGTTGATATTATAAGCAGCAACACCAGTGGGCGCTGTTAACAGCACGTGTGTCTCATCTGGATTCTCTGACAGCTTTGAAAGGATGCGACTGCTCTCATACTGGATTGCTTTAATCAGTACAGACTTTCCCACGCCTCCTGGACCAGATATGAACAGATGAAATGGATCTGGGTTTTCACCTTGTACTTTTGCCAAACACCATTCACGTACTTTATAAAAGATTTGTGACTGCTTTTCATTCAAAGAACGCAGCAAAGCCATTGCATCTTGCTTTGTCATGGCAGAGGGATTGTTTTCTATTCTGGAAACACCTGCGTTTGGCAATAGATCAGGTATGACATCATCACCTTCCTCTGTTTCTATTTGTTGTTTATTCTCCAGACATTCTAAACGCTCAAGTTCAGTTTCTGGACAGATTTCAGCCCAAGCATCTTCCATTGGTCCATGTTTTTCTAACTCATCTTGAGCTCTTTGTATCGTGTCTGCTTCTTTTTCAAATTTTGCCATGTTTGTGTCCACAATACTTTTTACAGAATCAAGTGTCTCACACATTGTCACATAGCCGGTCTCATAAAAATCTTGATAGGAAGTAAAATTTGCTGGTTTCAACTGACTTTGCAAGAAATGAGGCAAGAACAATTCTAGAATGCTTTGAAAATAATTTTCAGGATTTTTGGTGGGTGAGAAACGTGCGTATCGTACAACTGCACAGTCTGTGCGAGTTCTTTTTCTGACAAAGCCCATGTCATTTTCCAGTGTTACTCTGTTTGAACATGAGGTTTCAGATTTACACAAAACTCTGTATTGTGATGCAAAGGTTGCTAGACACATTTCATTAAATTCTTCAGTTTTTGGACGGGCTCTGTATCTGTCTGTGATGCTTTTCATCCATATCTCATCATCATCATTTTCTGCACATTCAGCTTTTTTCTGTATGATGTTTAAGGGTAAACTCATTTTCACTGTATTGGGACCAGTTGGAATAAAAACAACTTTTCTTGACGCCTCTTTTAGTCTCATGTTAGTCAATCGATAGACACTCTCTTGAGCTGACACCTCTCGATTATGTAAAAACACACTTCCAAGTTTTCTTAAAGCCTGTTTTGCATCCATATTGCCCTGATTGTGAGCTTCTTTTTGAGCGTTAGCCAGCAGCAATCCCATTTCTCTCTCTGCTTTAGAAATGTAGGAAACAATATACACAATACAAGAGTAGGCATCGATCACAAACTGTATGTCCATGTTTGCATTCCAGCACCGTAAAAGATCTGGATTATACTGATTCACCCACACGTCACTTGGTTTTCTTTTCAAAACAACATTTGTTTTCTTTGTCATTTTGCTATAAGCAGCTTCAAAGATCTGTTGATTTATACCAATAGATGCAAACAAAGAGTCAACTGAGTCAAATACAGCATCAGGGTTCAACAAACATTCTTTCACTTGTTTCATTACAGCTTCAGCAAAGTCTTGTGGTATTTGATTCGAGTCATTACACTTTTGGCCTTGATTTTCTTGTTCATCACTTCCTTTTTTATCCTTATCAGTCTTACTGCTTCTTGTGATGAAGGTGTTTTTGCTTGGTGGACGTGGGAAGTTAAATCGACATGTAGTACCTTTCTTTTTGCATGTTTTTGCATGTCTTTTGCTGTGTTGTTGGACACTGCTCACAATTTCATGCATTTCTTCTTCTTCAGATGGCATTTCACAAGTGACATACTGATCAACAAATGCAGCAACATCTTTATCATCGTCTCTGTCCACCTGAGGGGCATTTTCAACCCAAAACAGACAGTGTGTATGAGGTGATCCACGTTGTTGAAATTCGATTCGATAGAAATAATCAATTACTTTTCCGATTGGTTGAGCTGGTGACATAATCACATCTTTCAGAAAGCAGTGAAATCTATGATCAAACATACGGGCAGCGGTTACTGGGTTACGTTTAAGCATTCCACATCTGTCAGACCAGTCCAGTTCATCCAGAGGTTTCTCACATCTTTCTTGCGTTACGATAGTTTGCATTAGCTCTGTCCACCGCAAGTCTGCTGAAGAGAACGAACAAAACCACGTTGGAATTCCAAGCTGTCTCACCATCGCAAACAAGTCTTTCTTGAAAAAAAAAGGCGTATTGGCTTTAAGAATTTGTAACCCTGATCAAAATTCAAAATCTTTTGCAGTGATTCTTTATTTGTCAGAGTCTCTGAAGTAATTTGTCTTTTGTTGCCTGTGTTATAGCCTTTCCTTAAAGCAATAGATACATTTGAAATCACTTGATTCAGCTCAGACAAATATTGTCCATAAAAGATGTAGTCTAGGTTTTGAGCAAAACGTCCATCTGCGTTTAGGATTCTATTATTCAAATATCTAGAGAGTGTTAACTTTTCAGGTCGTGATTCATGAAACGTTCCTGTGCCTTTTGGGAAGAGAACTGGAAAACATTTGGCTTCATTAGTTTCATCCATTAACATTCTCACTGGATTATTGCCCTCTGCTGGCGCAACTGACATGATGCCTTCAAACTGCTGGTCGAGGAATTCTTGTGCGATGTCCACTGGTTGCAAACAACTATCCATGAATAAACCGTGCTGTTGTCTATCATGCAGCGTGTCATCCTCAGTGATCTCATTGTCTTGATCCTCAGTATTGTTCTCTTTATCAACACACATGTCTTGACAATTCTCTAAATCACGTTCACTATCACCTTCTTCATGGATCATTTCTTCTATTTTACACAGAGGATTTATCCAACTGTCATTAAACTCTACATCTGTATACCATTTGTTATTTTTTTTAAGTATGCTAAAGCACTCTTTATGTTATCACTGTGCACAAATTTATACTCATAATGTCCTTGTATGTTAATTTCCTCTTAAGCTTTACACGAATCATCAAATCATCATTTTCTGATCTCGGTAACACATTCACCACATCTGTAACATTAGATGGAACACAAGTCACAGGTCCATGAACACCATTCTGTCCACCACGTGGTAAAGCCAGCATCTTCATGAATGGAATGTGCTTTGCTATTAGATGTTGCTCAAGAGAGTTTAAACAGCTCAGTTCAGGAGGAATAGGATCCAGAGTAAGATTGTTTGCGATGCTGTCAGCCGGAATCCTCCCTTCAGATATTTTTCGATCACATGTGTGACAAATCCACAGAGATGCAGCAGGGGTATTTTTATAAACACAGTCTTCACCACAGTCTTTATTACACTTATGCAGATAATTCAGTGTTATACATTTCTCTGCAATATTGCCGGCATGGATTGATTTTTGAAAATATTTTCTTTCATTGCAATGTTTGACCTGCATTTTAAAGCAACAACGGTGGCATACTGAACAAACATATTCAGGACCTGTAGATATTTTTTCTTTAAATTGTTCAATCACACAGTCAATATCTTTCCTTTTTATCTTTGCATTTTTATATTTCTGCATGTTGTAGTCAATCACCATATTTCTGTGCAACTCATTCTGACTGTATTTGTCAACACTAAATTGCTTGACAGCGTCTCTGTGCAACTCATTCTGACTGTATTTGTCAACACTAAATTGCTTGACAGCGTCTCTGTGCAACTCATTCTGACTGTATTTGTCGGTACTCTTCTTTTTGACAATTTCTCTGTGTTCTGGATTGGTGGTATACATCTGTAAGCTATATTGTTTCATAGAGTCACGATAGTCATCATTTGATTTGTATTTATCTATATTATATTTTTTTACTTGTTCTTGATGCTCTAGATTTTGCTTGTATTTTTTTGTGCTAGATTTAATCAGTTTGTCTTTGTAAGTTTCATCCTCATGATATCTTTTGTTTACATTGTCTTTAATCCTCTGTTTTAAGTCATCATTAGCGCTGTATTGGAGTTTCTGCCTGTTTAGCTTACGTTGATGTGATTTAGGTTCTAATGATGCATTCAACTTTGAACCTTCCAATGATGATTTACAAATGCAAGCACAATAACCATCTTTCTCCCTTACACACACAACAACAACTTCATAATGACAGCTATTAACATGTTTCAGGTAAATCCCATTGTATTGGCAGCCTTGTCTATTCGATGAGACATTTGAGGATGAATATTTAAGCCATTTGTCTTGACTGTATGTAAATATGTCTACACCAATTAAATCACTGGTAGCCTGAATCTCAAGTTCTGTTGCCCAAACGCCCACATATTTCATTCTTGATGTGGAAATATAATCTGCTACAGAAGCGTGTCCTTCTCTGAGACACTGGATGTACTTTGATTGATTTTCCAGAATGTGTGTAACAACAGCACGTCTCACTTTTCTGTGTTCTTGTTCACTTCCACTTACAGCATATGATACAGAACGAAAGAAACAGTTCCCATCAGCTCCAATACTCTTGGTTTCACAAGGCTCAGCCATTTCAAAAATCGCATTGGCATTATTTTGTTCCCTTTCAATGTTTACAATATTCATCTTCAAGCAAATGTTGTTTTGTTGCTGCACTGTTAACGGACTAAACTGAAATGACTCATTGACAGTTTGTGAGATAAATTCAATATCAGCTGTGTCTTCATTTGTTGACTCCAGACAAGGTACTACAGGTGTCTTTTCAGCAAACGTTTCATTTACAGATGCTTTCTCTGTGCTTGTGACATCAATCAAACACTGATCGCCGCTAACATCAGTTTCCATTTCAGATTTTACATCTTTTTCAGTTTCAGCATTTTCTATGACTACTGTACTACACACAGAGAAACGATCCATGTCAATCCTGACTGCATTCACCCCGGTTACTTCAAATGACGAACCTTCTGCTTTCACTGATGCTCCAAGATTCTTGAAATGTGTGCACAGAGACCTCATGTCACGATGGAAAACCACTACACTCTTACCCTCACATGCGAGTGTGCCATCAGAATTCCTCCTCGAGTGTGGATCGAACACTGCGTACCAGGAGCCTTGTCTGACTGCTGCACATATGTTATGCTGGATATTCACCAAACATGCATCAAAACTCTGAAATGCTCGACTCACTGCTTTATCTAGAGACATGTAAACATCACGCAGAGATTTATCAAACTTGTGAACACCAAAGAGGCCAGAAATGGTTGTACCATAGTTTATTGAAAAGGACAATCATTCAATGTGTGTGTCTTAGGCAGCTCCTCCACATACATATCCATTGATGTCATCACTGATGTTTCCTGCACGTTTCATGTCCGAATAAAACTGGTCCCCATGGGTTAAGACAGAATTAATGTCACTGGTGGTCCACTGCAACACATTTTTCATTTTACACATCAGGATTGCAGTTAAACTGTTAACACCACATTGCTTGCCATAATTGACAAAACGAGCATCTCCTTGATGGAAAGAACCTGCGATGTAGGGTTTCTGTGGACACAAATCAAAAACAGCATTATCTGTCATTTTAGACTTTTGCTCAGACTTTTGCTCAGACTTTTGACAAGACTTTTGACAAGACTTTTGCTCAGACTTTTGACAAGACTTTTGACAAGACTTTTGCTCAGACTTTTGCGCAGACTTTTGACAAGGTTCTTTATAACGCTTTTGACGGCGTACTTTTTGAACGTTGTGATATACACAACGTGGTGGTAATTCTGCCAATTTTTTAAGAGGTGGCAGAGCCTCTTCAGGAACAGCAGCCATCTGGTCCGCCATCCTCTTCTTGGCTGCCTCCGAACGTCTCGACTGCTTTGTCTTAGGCATTTCTGCAAAACACAAAAACAAATAAAATAACATATTATTTTTATATATATTACAAATTCCTTTCCAGCACAGAAATCTAACTATCTTTACTCATCCTCTTGTCATTTCAAACCTTCATCACTCTATTTGTTTAACAGAACACTAAAAAGTATTTTGAAGAATGTTGTTAACTGGCACCCAATCACTTGCATGGGTTTTGTTACCATACAATAGAAGTGAATGGCTGCCACTGCTGTTCGTAGTTACCAACTTTATTCAAAATATTCTTTTGTGTTCTGCTAAAAAAAAGTCATACAGGTGTTAAATGACAAGAGTGAGACTAAATGATGACAGAATTTTTATTTTTGGATGAACTATCACTTTAATACGGCACTTAATACTAATTGCATATACAGACATATAGTATGAACCTTAATTGCAATAAATTAATCACTTTTGCACCACCACTTAATGTTAAAAAAAAGGTTAAATTACATCAAATCTAGCTTATGGCCAGCCATGTTTGTTTTAGTTATATAACTTTTCATTATATGACAAACTGACAATATTTTGTTGCAAAAATATTGTCAGAGTAATAAAATGTTAAACCTAATTTCATACAATTAATTTACACCAGCACTCAAATTTCATGAAACCTACTTTATGAGCTGTCCTCTAGATTTGTGTATTTCATTATTAGATTTTGGCACTGTATGAAAATAAGATTTGTTATAGCAAAGAAAACTAAGATCCATAAGATGGCGTATTATAGATTTTGTAGCAAGTGCACCACCATCTTGCAGTACCGCTGACAGTGACATCGCTGGGTTAGCTGCCTAACACGAGTTTAACAGACACAATGGGGAAGACTGTTAAAAACAGGACGGTGGAGGACAAATAGGGAAGATAACAACTAAGACTGTGAAACGTGGAAACTGTAAAGCCACGGGATTATCCCAAAACGAAAAGCAGAGCACCGTTACAACGCTCCTGTAAAAATGAGTTTTATTGTGTTCATGCAAAGGACAGCGGCACTGAAAGAGTTCTCAGTGTTACTTTACAATACATTTGTCTATCCATGTCCCTCTTTCGCTGCATCAGGTGCAAGTGATAGCGTGTCGGTTTTAATCCATTTCACAAAGGTCTGAACAGTAAATAACGCAGTCTACTAATAAACACATCAATACTGCACAAAACTGTTTCATGCATGTTGTATTGTGTATACAGTATAGTGTTATAAGCACTCAGATGTTGCATCAGAACGCTATTCCTGCCTATCTGGCGAAATATACGACAGGGTCTTAATCAAACCTCATGGATGAAATGTCTTCAAAGTATACCTGTTGTGATCAGTTACAGCAATACATTTAAATGTGTCATTTAATACATTTATTCAAATATGTCTAGGTTAGTACATTTCTATAAAATTCAACACGAAGTTCCCAAGTTTCACAGTCTCATTGATTATATTTCCCTATTTGTCCTCCGCTATCTTGTATTTAACAGTGTCTATCCCAATTTGTCTGATAAACTCAGGCAAGGCAAACAACCCAGTAACATCACCATCAATAGTACTGGAACATTGCAGTGCCCTTGGTTAAAAACCTATAAGGCTTCATTTTTTATTTTAAATGGAAATATTAAGTGAGGGATAATGTACAGGCAGCCGGTTGTTATCGCAGAAATAACCCTGATAGTGTGATTGGGACTTGACGCGAAGGTACCAAGTGATTTTCAGCATCCGGGTTACAGGGTGTTATTAGTTTTAAGCAGTTGTTATTTGAAAATAACAACCATTGGAATGTCACAACTGGCCAATCAAAATCAAGCATTCAAATGAACTGTGTAATGATCTGGATTACTATATCATTATCAGTGTTTCCCCTACCATTACCTTAAGGGGGCGTCCCGCCCCTCCAATGGCACCAACCGCCCCCCTTGAGGGTCAAGTTAATTTTATTTTCTACATACTGCCAGATCACAAGAGACGAGAAATTAAGGTTACCTTTCCTACAGAACATGTTTATACCTTTTCATTTTATTAAACAAACTAAATAACATTATGGTCTTTATCTTATTTATACGGCGGCATGTCCTTTTAGTCTACATTTACAATTCTCAATTGCTCTCTGTATCGAGTTCCGTGCACACAGACACGTGCGCTCCGCTTACACACAGGTGAGCACACTCCTACCAGCTGACGGAGAGCGCGTGTCGGACAATATGTTACATCAACCACCTGAAAAGCAGGCAGATACAAATATTTGTGTTTTTAACGCTCCCAGGGCGGTGAAAATGGCTAAGTACAGGAAAGACGCACGTCCAGTCACCACCGGATGACAGGTTTTCACCCAGCTTGGCTTCGTTCCATCCGCACCGCTAGACAGAATGAACCATTCACATCATCAGACTATTTCTGCAGCTTAAATTGAGCAGCGCGTCTACATAACTGAGCTGTACACATCACACGCACTCAGGGAAATTTATGTTGACCCTATTTCGCCGATATCTTCTAATATTGTCATATAGCGCCAAACGCACTTCATTTTAACTCTTTCTGCTCCGTAAACGCTGCATCTCTCACCAAAGAAGCGACGCATATAAAGACCTGCAGACACCAATAGCAGGTCAATAAATGGACTTTTACTGTAACGCTTTAAACGAAATGCAGCAGTAATGAAGTATTTTTAGCTGTCAGTCAGTTTACTATATAGGTTTGTGACAATATAAACCATAACCTCTTGTATCTACATTTAGCATTAATGATATTAATCATATCAATAGCATTAATAATCAGCATGTTATAGCATTTCATAATATATCATGTTTAATTGGATATTATTTAGAATGAGTTCTAGTATGAGTGGCAAGGAAAGGCTACTTGTTACTAACTTTGTAAGTACTTCTGCTCATGATAAATGAATTTAAATGTTACATTTTGTTGTCAGTATTAAATATTAAAATAGGCCACTAGGACTTCACTTTGACACCAAAGCCTTCAAATTGTGGGTATCAGAATATAAAATAAATGGCCTGATGAAACATTAGATGTTCTCTTTTTATATACATACTCGACTGGGCTCAATTGATTAAATATTATTATTTGAAAAAGTATTGTTCGGACCTCTGCCACAAAGAAAATATAGAGAGCCGTAAACATAGGGGAAACACTGATTATTATAAGAGTGGAAATCCATTTAATAAATAATGTTAACTTCATTTCCACTTTAAATAAAAAAAATGACAAAAAACATGTTTGACTAATTGGTTAATTGCTGTCTCGGACATGACTATTAGTTACATTATGAAAGTATCTATAAACAAAACAAAGGTTAAATCTTACCTCAAATAAGCTTTCACGTCTTCTGCAACAAAAAAGAAAAAAAATTACAAACCAACAAATACAATACAATAATAAAATAGACATAGCACGTACTCACATTATCCCAATCAAAATAAAGCCCCTGATTGACTAGTGTATGCTTAATAAAGCACACAAGACGATGTAAAAGCAGCATAAGCAGTTTACTCTCGTTTTCGTTGGACTATGATATCATAAGCGGCTCGGTCTGCACAGCGCATGCATGAAGTTAAACACAACTAATGAGCCACAAACTGAACATTATACATTTCGTTATGCTGAGAGAGATGGTTTAGTTTATATTTACTTCAAAGCAGTCACATCATAATGATGAAAGCATACTCTAGTGCATATGGTAAAGTGTGAGCACAGGCTAGCGGTGGAGTGGAGACAATCGCCCTCACCCACAGTTGGGAGCAACTGGCCAAACTGTCAGTAGGCCCATACACTAGTATAAGGCCTGTCGCGATAGTCAATTTAGAGACTTATGGAGCGATAATTAAACTTCATGTCGGTAGTTTTGGGTGATGCGTTTCAGCTCTGATGCAGCAACCGCGCTGGACAAATAGAGCTGAACATGTAAACTCTAACCAATGCTCAAAGCGAGACACATATCTGCTCTTTAAAGGAAGTCGATTTTAATATGGCCTGAATTTAATTACAAAAGCTTGTAACACAAATCAACCAATCATAACGACCAGACGTTTAGTTTATTTATTTGGAACACATAAGCTCCAGTTATTATTTACATTCAAATTTTAATATCTTAACATTCTATTAAACAACTTTGTTCTTTAAAAAGTGTAGTGTCATTATAATACGACCATTACATAATCACAGGCATAAAATGTTAATAAAACGGCAAACGGCACGACTATTGCAATAATTTTTTGATGCAATTTATCACCAAACAGAAAGTTATCATCACAACAGGCCTAACTATTACATGGTAAGACTTTACAACAAGGTTCTATTTGTTATCGATTGCTTTATGCACTATCGCAATTATTCTGATGCAATTAATCACCAAACAAAAAGTTGCTATCCCGACAGGCCTATACACGACAAAGCCACGTGTCTATCGAAAGAATTCATTTAGCCATCAGAATAGTTTAAATGACAGAGAATAAATTACGATTTTATTTTTTCTGAACTATTCTTTAAAACGTGAATGTGATATAAACAAGCAAGGAGAAAGACGTGTGACGCAGTCCACCATTACCATCCGTTCTGAGAATCTGACCAAACATGAACTATTAACACTATCACAACACCAAACATCCTGTAAATAAATAGAAATGTTTTTTCTTTCCAAACCTCTCCAGTTAAAATGTGAATCTCGATTATAACAATCTAACACAATCCCGAAAGTCAATCGTAAAAGCAGTTTTGCGTGATAAATTTAAGCAGACTGAGGGCTTGTAAACACGTGTCTCATGCGTGCAAATTGCCAACTATCTGCTTTAATCCCAGAATTTCTGTAATCATTTAACAGAGAAATAACGACAATTGTGGATGAAAAGATTATTCGTGACGTTTCATATCTACTGATAACTGATTTCTCTGCTTCAGTCGCACGTGGCACACACGTGAGGATCCAGCAGTATACCAGATAATCGATATAAATAACATTATTTTCAAAATTCATCCAAAAATCATTCAAACAGACACAAAACAACTTCGATTGTGCTAAAACCATCCCGCATGACTAACATGAAAGCATGGATGTTTAATATAATCTCACACAGCTAGTCAATCGCGTGACTTACCCTGTAAAGCCAGTAGAGAAGTGAGTCCTGTTCCGGGCAAAACCGGAAGACGTTCGCGCTGTAACAATAAAGCATACGCCACCTAGTGGTTAAAACTTAATAACCTAGACTAGGTTCTTATACAGTTTCTCCTGCTTAGAGAAATCGGAGGAGGCCGCCTCCGTCAAATGTCGTGCCGCCTCAGTCTCTCGCCCAAGTTATGTAGGGTGTCTTCACACAAATGCTTCGTGCATTGAACAGACTGTTATTTGTAAGTGCAGTTGAAGCATCACGCCACAGTGGACGCGCTGTTTCGTTATCAGCATACTACGGAGGCGCTAAAAAGAGTTGCAGAACAGAAGCAAGCGTTTCCAGCTGTTTGTTTTGCATCCGAGCACGTTTCATTTCTTAAATTGACATGACGTACATCATTGTAATGTCTTCATCTGTGCAGTTGGATCGTTGAATTAACGTATACTGTACACAACGAGTTCGCCAGTATGAACGCACAATTGGGTTCAAAACGACTCGCACACGAATGACTCTTTTGAACCGATTCCTTTAAACTATTGAACTTTGCAGTCACTGGCGCGTATAAGAGATCATTTAATCATGTAAAAAAGTGAACCACAGATCATGCAAGATGTGAATGAGTTTTCCTCATTTAGTAAGACTGGTTAATTCAGTTGGTTATTGTGGGCTGAAAAGTTTGTTGAAAAGGATAAAAAAGCTTTATTTGATAAAAAATCAGTTTGGTTGAATAAAAATAATGTTTTAGAACTTAAAAATTGTAAGTTTTCTCTCATTTTATTATAACTTTTTATATGTCAAAGTCACTTTGGTAAAGCCACATCTTGTGTGTGTACAAGATCAGGATGGCACCACCTCCATCTTCTGTTGAGCAGGAAAACCCTGTTAAATATTACATGTATGTTATTATTACAAGTTGTATTATTGTGTGTGTGTGCAGGGTGCAGATAGGACTTTTTAACAACGGAGACCAGTCCTAAACACACCGTAAAAACACAAAAGACGGTATAGACCAAGATGCTTCACATGCATTTTCAAGAAGGCGTCTTGTGTGCTTATGTGCCGAAATGGTCGGAAGCCGTTACAAAAAAATTATGAAGCCTATAAAACGGGCAAAGTTCTGTGATTTCAGTGTTTCGCAACAATTCTTTCTTTCTTACGAAGAGTAATTTAAACAGTCTTAAACACACCGTAAAAAGACAAAATAATCTATGGACAAATATAAATTATGCTTCACGTTTTTAAGAAGGCGAACTTGTGTGCTTATGTGCCGAAATGGTCGGAAGTCCTTATAATAAAATAATAAAGAAAGGGCTATTTGCAATAAAACAGCTTATTGTATTTTAATAAATAACACGATACTTTTCTTTAGGCCTACTGTTAAAACATGTTAGCTCGTTTACTTGAGAAACTTTTACATACGGTACACTGAGTTATTCAATTACAGTTCGTCTTTTCTAAAACATGCGTCTAAAAGAGAGAAACATAAGCCTATGCTACCATCTACTGGTCATTTTACAAAAAACACAACTGAAAAAAGCCTCTAAACCAGTGGAATAATCATTAAAAACAACTCTACATAACATATCACCTCTATATGAAGAGTTTATTTGCAAAAACTATTTCTATATCTTGTTAGTAAGCTGCATTTTATATTATTATTTAATCAAAAGAACCCAACTGCAGTTTCATAGATATTCATTTGAATGAAAATAAAAACATTGTTCTGAACATCTTATGAACAAGTTTTTTATTGCAAATCAACTCTTCATATGCTAATCCTCATATTCATGGCGTCATCATCTAGTCGTACTTCCGTTTACAGTCTTAACAATTACATACAGTGCTGCATTTTTATACAAGTAAGTGCAAAAAGCAATTGCCATTTACACATTTTATGTTTATGAAATAGTACTTATGTTACTCAAAATGTAACTTTTAGTAAATCATGCAGCACAAATGTCCGTCAGGGCTACAAACTAGGCGAATATTTACAGACAGACTTCATGTTCATATGCCCAGGCAATCTCTAACAGGGACAAAGATTTGGAAACGGCATTTTGTTTGGTCAGTTGAATGTGCTGCTGGTTTCTGCCGGTCGCTGCACACAGAGACCAAGAGAAAGACGAGCTGCGTCGGCAAAGCAAAACTACACGCTCGGGGGGGTGTACCATCAACATTTTTTTTTTTAGCAAAAACTCGGTGCGCCCGGCGCGCATAAACAGCGCGCAAAACGCTCTCTGCCAACTGAAAACAATCAAAACCGACGCGTCTAACAGCAATAAACGCTTTCTATGTGATCGACCCCCAACACTAGTTTGTGCGCGTGCCTGCATTAGTGTTTGTTTGGCACTTGGCGGGTCCGGAATGAATTCCCTCACGGTCCGGATCCGGACTTTCGGAAGGGCTGCTCTAATCTCTACACACAATTCCCAAAACTGCACACACAAAATGCCTCTGATCTCCTTCAAAATGTAACACTGCATTCAAAATGCCATAAACACATGTCATGATGATGCATTTGCATCAAATGGCAAACACTTCTTTCATAATAGTAAATGTTTGGATATACCAACACTGTTGTTCTAAATGTAAAGCTCTTTGGTCTTTCATAGGCTTATATCTACATTTCAATACAATGTTCTACAGTGAAGGTAATCTGCTGAGAGGGGTATAAAGTACACTGTAAACACCAATGCAATGTAGAAACAGAAAATATTTATTGGGCCAAACATTACTGTTGTATACAGTAGCAAACAACAAAACCATAATCATATGTTGCAGGTGGAAAAAACTGTAAATAAAGACAAAAGAATATGTAGATCAATATATGCACAATCCAATAGCCTGACTTGGTAGGTGAAAGTCTGATATATTGTAGAAATGCATACATTCAATCATGTCATGTTAAAGGTTCTTGACTCTGTCACAGTTCCTTTCACACAATGTATAGTTAAGGGACTCACTGCATTTATGTTTGCAAAAATTATGGCATCATTAAGTATTTGGTCGCATATTTCACAAATTCTGATAGCATTGTTGGCCAAAACCAAATTCACAATAGCCATCTCTTGCTCTTCCGTGAAATGTGACCTCGCCCACCATGAAACCTTCACCTTTCCACTCTGTAGAAGATTCAGGAACAGTGTGAGTGTGTGCCATAAACTGTAACATAATATACATTTTACGTATACAATATGTTCAGAATGTCTTACAGTTTGATGTACTGTGTACTGTATGATACCTCACCAGACTGTGACCAATGTGTACTAAATATATGTGTTATAGCCTACTGTTTGTCATGCGGAAATATCTAATACTGTATGTGTACATTAGAACAAGTGTACATACGGTCTAATCTACAACAGTCAATTTTTTCGTACCAGTTTTCATTTATAAAGGTTCAAATTATACCTGCCAATGTAAATCTACTCAAATTGGGTTGGACTCTTTGCCAAGCCTCTCTCATTGTTAAACATCGGTTCATCACATGATCAATAAGTGTAGCCCTAATCTCATTCAAGACCACTCTTCTTGTTCCTCTTCTGACTCATCCTCTTCCAACTCACCATTATCCTAAATGTATTTGATTTTTTTACTACTCATATAGGAATTTATGGTCTGCATAACATATTACCATTTGTTTCTTTCTTTTATCTTCTCTCATCTTGTGTGCATAGTGTCTGTGTGTCAGTGTGTGTATGTTATGTCCCGTTCATGAGGATTTGAGTGTCTGTGATTCAAGTGTGTGGGTTCTGTGTCTCTGCTTTGTGCATGTCTGTGTGTGCTTGTTTTATGCATGTGTGTGTTTTGTTCTGTTTGCAATTATTTGCATTCACTGAGTGAGTGTTTTGTGCGTGTGTGAGTATGAGCCTGTCTGTGTGTATGTTTTGTTATCTTGCACAATTGTTTTGCTCACTAAGCATGTGTTGCGTGCCTATGATTCATGCATGTGCGCTGTGTGACTGTAAGCTTGTGCATGTGTGTATGTGTTTATATGTATGTGTTGTGTGCATATATGTCCCTCTGCATCATTTGAGTGTTTGTGCACTGAACAACTATGCCTCTACAATGAATAGAATGACATGAAATGTGTCTCACAGGTCAACAGTGTTAAACGTGTTAATCAATAACGTTGCTCAATATTTACACATGACTGGCTGATTGTAACATGCATGTATGTATTGCTATACATAATATGTATTGTAATGTACATGTATATGTAACATGTTATCAGTTCAATTGCATGTAAACCAAAATTGCTAATCATTTAGACGTTTAGACATGACTTCCTGAAGTTCAAACCAGACATCACAATGGTGAACAAATGGGATATATTATGTGAGGTGTGTGTACGAAAATAAGCTCAAATTTAAATGGCACGGACTTCTAGAATATTATGAATGTGAATCAATGTATCTATTTAAGATGGTTCTAGATTTTATTTATTCAATATTTATCCTTCAGAACACAAAAGAGGATATTTTGAAGAATGTGCATTATATTAACAAAAAAGACCTATATCTCTGCAATAGAATGTCATAGAGACACAGAACTTGGTTTGTTTTACTTGTGGTTTGCGTATTATCAGTTGGAAGTTGCAAAGCCACTCCCTAGCGACCAAACAGAGCACCTTAGCAACCGTTTACCTAGACCTATATCCCTTCAGTAGAATATCATAGAGACACAGGGCTTGGTTCGTTTCACTTGTGGCTTACTGTTTTATCGATTGACAGGTGCCATGCCACACCCATAGCATCTAAACAAGTTAACTTAGTGACCATTAGGCTAGACCTATATCTCTGCAATAGAACATCGTAGAGACACTGGGGTTGTTTCGTTTGACTTGTGGTTTGATGTGTTATTAATTGGCAGGTGCTATTTCACGCCCATGGCAACCGAACAGCTTAGCTTAGCAACCGTTTAGCAAGATCCATATCTCTGCAACAAAACATCGTAGAGACATGAGAATTGGTTCATTTCACTCGTCCCTCGGGTATTATCGGTTTACGCCTGTTTTTGCATACGAGTGTAAGCATGCGTGGTCCGTATTAACCGTTACAGACAATTTCTGTCATTTTTCTTGGTGTGGGAGAGTGTCATCCGTCTTGGATGTGTTACGGCGCGATTCCTGAGCCTAGTCGACGACTGCAAACGTACCTTGGACGCCTTAGACTGCTCGAACCCGATGATTGCTGCTTGCAGCTATATTTATTATTATTAGGGTTCGAGCCCGAAGGGCTAGAAACCTATTGTATTTGTCTGTTTTATTATTATTATTTTTCTCCCATAAAACTGCTCGTGCAGCCCAAACCGTAAGGCCGACAAAGCTGAGACTCGGTCAGATGGTAGTAGTCTTGCTCGCTACTCAGATACACGGAGCCAGCCATATCGGCCCATAGGTGGCGCTACAGCGATGAAAATCGCCTTTGCGCTGGTTACTCCTAAACCGTTTGTCGCACACCCAAGTGTTTTATATCAGTGTAATCATTGGCTCAAAACTTAAATAATGTATATCTCTGATTTCATTTCCGGTATGCAAATTTTCCCGCTAATTAGCATAATATGCGAAACCTACTTTTTCAAACTAGTCCATGGATTTTTGCCCTATCGGAACCAAACCAACGCTGATGAATTCTATGGAGTGTGATTGTAAATAGTTATCGAACAAAAAGTTGAATTTTCCATTCACGGCCGCTAGGTGGCGCTAAAACGTCCAAACCGAAACTGGCATATTTAGCTAAAATGGCCATAACTCATGAACCGTTTGAGATATCTTCATGGGGCTTGGTACATATACGTATACCCTCAGACTGAGGTTACATTAAAAAATAAGCGGCGATCCACCACTAGGTGGCGGTATAATTGGAATAAACTCAAAAATGGCTATAACTAGGCAACAGTTTGCTCGATTGACTTATTGTTTGGTATGGTGTGTCTTTGTGTCATGTCCCATGACTACCAAAAAGGAAATTGGCGTATCTCAAAAAACATGGCCGCCATTGGCCGATGAACTTTGAGCCCTCATTTGACCAGGTTAACAAAGGCTGATCAAAACGACACTTACTGGCCTTATTCGACTCATGGTCCTGAAGGTCTGTAAGAAATATGAACTTATTCGGCCACCGGGGGCGTAATAACGCTTTTGGAGTCCATAAACAACTGTGTATCACGTGACATTTGACATATACCCAAACTATTTATATCATATGATAGCTCTCTTCATTCTGAGCAACTTTGCCTCTGGAACGACTTCTGTCGATCAAACGGTTCGTGAGTTATCGCTGATGATGTCAAAAACCTACTTTCGCTAACTAGTCGTTGGTTTTTCGACCGATTGGAACCAAAACAATGCAGATGACTTTTGTGGAAAGTGATTGTAAATACTTATCGAAAAAAAGTAGAAATTTCCTTTCACGGTCGCTTAGGGGCGCCAAAATAAAAAAATGGGCGGAGCCTATCACATTTAAATGGCCATAAATCCAGAACGGCTGAACATATCATCATGGGGCTCTTGGAATATGTGTAGACCATCACTCCGAGGTCACATACAAAAGAAGGTGGCGTTTGGACACTAGGTGGCGCTAAAACAGTAAAAATGGCAAAATTGACGCGTATTTCATTCTTAAACAATTGTGTATCAAGTGACATTTGACATTTACACAAACTAATGAAATCATACGATATTCCTCCTCATTCTGAACAACTTTGCCTCTTGATCCATTGGTGTCAATCAAATGGTTCACGAGTTATCGGTGACGATGTTAAAAACTTACTTTTGCTAACTAGTCCTTGAGTTTTGCCTGATCAAAGCCAAACCAACGCAGATGAAGTCTTTGGGGTGGGACCATAAAAAGTACTTGCAAAAAAGTTTAAATTTAAATTCAGGGATGCTAGGGGGCATCAATACATACATGGTCTTGTGTCCATTGTAGCCACTAGATGACAGCATAGCATCACTAAGTGGCTCTTAGTAAACAACAATACATATTCGAGTCGCTGGTAATTAAAAAATAACTTGCATATGAAAGCACTCTTTTTCCTTAACAAAATCCGACAATTCTCGCGGCTCAAGGACAACTTGAAAATAAACGTCTTGGTACAGGCACTTTAGACTACTGGCATTTAAAAACACCCTTGACCCTTTACAAAAGCTAACAACTCCTTTGGTTCTTTGACGTTTCAAAATTTACAAATACTGTCACAGGAGCAATGCAATTTGTACATATCATCATCAGTACGTCTTGGTGACAGTGGCGGGCCTGCATTTTCCATCTTTACCACTAGATCGAAACAGAGAATCACTCATTGGCTCATTTGTGGTCTTATAGCCAACCTATGGACAAGATCACTATTAAAAACCAGTTTTTTAAGTATATTCTCTATATCGCCTATATATAGTCTTTCACATCTATGAATTACATTTTCACAGGCTTTTTGAACTTGTTCGTTTGTTACAGGGACATTTAGGAAAATCACATGCTTTTATGTGCATGTGTGTTTAAGCATGCATAGCTTGCATGAGCAGATACTTGTAATTCCTGTCATTTTTCTATGCTAACAATTTCTAAGTTAAATTATTTATCTTCACCATTTTTAACAAAGCAATTTGTTTTATCTCATTTAATAAGCTTCCTCTGATATTCTTAAATATTTACTCAATAATTATTATTAAAGTCACTGAGTGCAGTTGTGATACATCAGAGGAGACCTGTCCCTCTTGACTGAGACTGTCTTCTCTGTGTTTCTCTCCATATATCTCTGTGTTTCTCTCTATATATTTCTCTATATGTCTTTGCCACAAGACCATGTAGGCTTGCTCACTAGACTGCTTTTATTTTATTAAATCACCTTGGTTATTTAACCTTTGTTTTTTTCCATTTTTTATTCTACTGTAAGGCTGCTTTGTAACAATCCACATTGTGACAAGCGCTATTTTAATAAAATGTATTATTTCACATTTTGATTAAAGGTGACACTTTCAGGGCCCCCAAAAAAGTGACGTGCATGCACCACCCGGTGGCTTTATAATAATAAAGCAACAGCAAAATTTAGCTTTATGTAAAATACTGTGGGTCTCATTGATGTTGAAAAAATACACTGCAGTTTGTTATTGCGCTCTAGATACTTCACTCTAGATCATAATTATCAAAAAAACATTGAACTTTTTCATTTGTGTGGCTATAACAGGAACCTTTCTAACATGAATGTCAATATGTGTACCTGAAGCTTGATACACCTTAAAAAATTAATAAATTGACTTGTTGTTGAGCAGAAATATACATGAGATGATGTTAAACACTGTCAAGCACTGTTGAGCTTGTAGATGTGGTGGTTCTAAAGTTTGTAAATAGAGTATTGATGCTACCATTGAATTTAGGATGAGTGGGTGTATTGTCAAATGCACTTTTCCTTTGGCTTCTGTGACGATTAATGTTCCCTGATCAGTTTTGATCATCTATTAGTTGTCCTGTGAGCTTTTCACCTGTTGGGTGAGGGGGCGCGCTGCTCAGAAAATACAGAGACTCTGATGGTGAAGCAGCAGCTCTGTGTCTGTGTTTTATTTATTCATAAATATTCCCTCATCAGGCTGTGGCAAGGGCATTACATAGACATGCTGCAGTTTTGACAGAGGTGAAACTGGTTTCCCTGGTCGGGTCAGAGTTCATCCGAGGTTTTGTTTCTCAACTGCAGTTTTTTGGGTTCCTTGCCACAGTGCATATTATTTTGCATTTGCCTGACTGGGGACTGATACCATCAGCTTTAGAATTTAATTGTTTGTAATTCATTTTAAATGTAATCATTCTAAGTAATATATTCAATTCATTTAATACTACATATAGGAATTAATAGTTTGTGTTTGTTACCTCTGTTCTTAGAATATACAGTTTGTACAGTATAAAGCCTATGATATGACCCATAAAACCCAACATGTGTGTGTGAGTGAGTAAATTGAATGAATGTGTGTAATCTTTCAATATGCTGTTCTTACTTTCTTTTCACAAATGTATTGTTTTGCTTATAGACATTTTACCTCATGTTCAGCTGCTTTGTTACAATACAAATTGTAGAAAAAACTTGAGTTGAGATAAAGAACCATGCAGCATTTTATAACAGTAAAAAAGTTGATTATTTTAATGTTGTATTTTAGCCACTAGATGCAGCAGAGAGTAGCACTAACATGCTTATTGTAATGTAATCCATTGTTTTTTCTTCTTCAGAACCAGAATAAGGTATTTTGAAGAATGTTTATATTTAAAACCAGTTGGTCCTCATTGTATGAACACAAAACTGATGCAAGTCAATAGGAAGCCAACATTTTTGGTTACCAATATTCTTTAAAATCTATTCTTCTAGACACATGTGTTTCTGGACACACAATCCAGCCCACCAAATATATTGTTACTTAAAAAATACTGATGTATTCAAATATGTATTTATATAAAAATATAAATGTGATTACAAAAAAGAAGAAAAAAATGCATTAATTGTTTTTTTTTGCAAAGCAATAAATAACAAGAAAAAACTGCGTAATATTGCATTTAAATAGTATTAAAAGCTTTCATTTATTTTAAATCTTAACAAAACTGCTGGGTACATCAAAAGACACAATATCAAGGATTTTAATTGTCCATTTATTGCCATAGCAAAGTGTTTGTTTTAATAGATAGAACTACATATTAAATCAAACCAATTGTGGTCTATGGAAAATATTTTTAATGACAGAATATAGAAATTCATAAAAGAAATCAAACAGAAACACTGAAACATCAATAATGGTTTAGTACATACAAAAATAAATTATAATAATTAATAATAATAGTTGAAAAAACAAAAATGCATTTCTTCATGTCTTATGTCATTTCAAAAATATATATAATAAGAAAAGAAAAAAGGTACATTTGTCATATTCATTCATAAATATGGAATTTTAAACACTTAGGGAAATATATAGCAGGGTTTATGCAAACAGGGCAATGGTGTTTGTTTGCTAAAATCTTAGCCACCTTTGTTACATCGAGCACACATAGCTACATGAGGAACAAAAGTGTTTTTCACTCAGTTGCTTGAAAATACATCCAGGATTGGGGTTAACAAGATGAGTTGAATTATCCAACCAATATGTCATCACCAACTATAAAGAAGAGCGTTTAGTAAGCTATACTTTTAATACCACATTTACAAATAATACTAAGTACTTGAGGCTTGATCAAAAATGCTGAACAGTGGTGTTTTCAGTTTGCTGAAAGTTTTGTTGGTAAACATATCATTATCACTTAGTGAAAAGTAACCTTAGTGCTATTAGAACAAAAGTGGCTTATCTGGTTAATATTTACCATTGCATGAAATAAAAAAAAATGCTTTTTATTCATTCATTCATTCATTCATGTTCAATGTATTGAAAAAAAATAAAAGTACACATAAATACACAACCACAAAGCAAACAGATACATGATGAAAGCAAAGGGCAACTTAGCAGGACCAGGATGAAGGCCAATTGCAGACCTGATGGAGATTAGAGGTACGGCAGGTTGTAACCACAGCTCTGTGTGATGTAAGTAAAGTTAAGAACAGTGTTGTTCTAAATGAACGTTATGGTGATGGACAGTTGAACCTGGGTAAGATATCTTGATACTTGGTGTGACCAGTGGCATTGAAGATGAGTTGGGACAGTGCTAAACCGGCACAGCTGAAGATGCATTGGAACTGTTTTGAATCAATGGAGACTGTGAATAAAAGTGAATAAAATGTAGATGAATAAAAGTCAGTGAGCAGTTAACATTTCAGATTATTTGACGTATAACCCTAAAATTAGTGTAATAATGTAACAGGACAAAATTATGCTGGTTTCCTCTTCTGAGAGTCATGAATAAAAATCAAAAGCTGCAATGAGCCGACAGTCATTCATTCAGATAGTTTTGAAAAAACCTAGGTTTGTCTTCTGCTACTAAACGGAGTCACACAGATGTACTGTAAAGTCAATATTTTGTAACTGGAATTTAAATCTATCAACCAAACTTGCCTTCAGTCAACAGTCCAAGATGATGGTGGTGATGAAGTGATAGGTCCAATATTCTGTGCAATCAAAGTCTTCTTCTTGATTTTATAGAAACTGGAAATGTCTGCTGGTTATGGAGTTGAGAACAATGGAATGTTGTTGTAACAAAGATGATGTTGTCATCAAAACAGCTTAGAAGATTTGGTGTATCTGTAGAAAATGAGATTCTGATTAGAAAATTGTCTTATGTAAAGCCTACTATATACATCTATGTTGCATTAATACATGGTCAATATAGAATTGTTCACAATATATTTGTAACACAAACATATGTTATACATTGGACATGTTAATATAATAAAAGTCATGGCCAAAAAGATAAAATATAGTATATTATTACTATTTGAAGTGTTGGGATATGGATGCCAATGAACCAACCGATTTTTCTGAGTTCACATTTCTCCTTTTGTTTTTCTCCTTCCTTTATATGTTGATGTTACTGTTCTGCTTTAAGACTACATACACATTCATGATATGAAGATAGACATTACACATACATTTTGAAGAATAAAATAAATAAAACAAATTAATAAAGATAATACTTCAATGAAAATGAATGAATCAATGAATAAATCAATGAATGAATCAATGAATCAATGAATGAATAACACAAATAAAAATGAAATAATAATCATCAAAAACATAAAAGACTACAATGAATAGTAGTACAATATTTGAGTAGTATACATGTGTAAATTTTATTAATAAATTACCTTTATAGTAGTTTAAAAAATATATAATATTCAGATAGGAAAAATAAATCTACATGGCCCTAACAACCAATAATAATAGAAAGAAAAAAATCCCAATGCTGCCTTCACATGCTACCAAATGTGCTGCTGTCTTTTCACTGCACACGTTTAACAAAAAAGTATTATATAATATGGTCATTTAATTGCAGTACAGGAAAATACATTTCTTATGGTTGGTTGATCGTATGCAGTATAGTTGCTTATGTGCAGTTTTTGTAAATACATCCAAAAATCTGATCGGATCCAAAATGTTCACATATGCAATAAGTCATCACAAATAGCCCATATGTGATGTTTTATAATGAATGACTTTTGTTCTATGTTGTGGTTTTGTTATGTGCAGTGAAAGATTTTATATGGCTATTCACATTTGTGTCTTTTAAACAAGTAACTTTTAAATGCAGAGTTTTTCTAGGTGCATCAGCAGCACATTACCATAAGAATATGTCAAGTTTTCAGAATGATAAGCTTAGTAAAGATGAAGACACAGATGATCACAGCTTAAATAAATCTACTAGCAGAGTTATTGCCAGGTTTACATCTTTGTTTTCACAGCAAAAGTAACTCATGGTTACTTAGCAACAACAGACACATGATATAAAAGGAACTGGGAGGATACTGGGGAACAGTGAATGGATGCTCTGCTCAAGCTGTCTAACTGATCACATCTGAGATAGAGTGCATGTCATTTTTCATCTACTGGAACTTTAACAGTTAGGCATGTTTGATTGTTTAGTTGTCCAGTAATATTGGCATCTCAATGAAGGGAAGGATGGTTTTTTAGCTATTTCTTTAGAAAATATTCTTATACTTTGTAGTTTAAGATAAATTGACTAAAAATATTTTCTTAAAAAGAATAATACAAAAAGATATAACTAAATAAGAAAATAAATAAATTAAATTCATACTCACAATAATTTGATAGCATGTGAAGGCAGCAAAAACTCCCACAGGGGCCGTCCATATTTTAAGCCCTACCCCTGTATCCCCCTCTCCCCCCCATACTGTTGGACGATTTCTTTATTCTAAAAATTTCAGTGCAATAGATTTATAATGTAAGTAAATATGCATCACTGTTTACTTTATCCAAGTTAATGTTTTCAGACCTTTATATTATCTTCATCAACTTCATTAGTGGCATAAATGTGTACAGTGTATCAGCACAATGAACTGTTTCACTTTGTTTATTAATAGTAACCTTTTCTTTAAGTATTTCTTCACCTTTTTTGTTTAGCTTTATGTGATTTCATAAATGTTTGTCCTTCTGGCACATTAAAATAGCCACTTCAACACAATGCAGTCATGGTAGCTGAAGTATGTGGGCATTATGTCAATCTTTATTTTATCCCACTCAACATCTTTTATATAAACATGATCAATCAATGAGCCATTCTCAGTTGTTGCACTTTCAACTATTTGTCTGAAGCCAAACTGCTGCATGACATCATGAATAGTTGATTTATTCAGAAGGTTTTCATTGAAATCTCCAAGAATGATTTTGCCTCCTGGTAAACTGTTGATTTCATTGATCAAGTGAATCAAGTTCTCTCTAAACAACAGTACATTATATGATGGAGGTCTGTACACGACTGCAACAGTTGTGTTTAAATGTTCAACCCTGCACATTAGACATTCAATGTTAATACATGGTAAATCAAGTACAGTAACTTCTACATTTCTCTGTGATATACACCCACACCACCATGATTTTTCTCTTTTAGTTTAGCAAAAACATCTTGGCTTGTGTCATATGAAACACTTCGTGCTTTGTCATGAAAATAGTATCCAGCAAGACTGATATCATTATCATAATAGTTTGGTTTTAGCCATGTCTCTGTCACACAAATCATGTCTGCTTGAAAATATCTACTGTCATGTCGAATGTCTGAGATATGTGGAATAAGCCCTTGCACATTGTGTAACATCATTTGAAATGTTGAACTTTCTGTTGTTTCACATGGAAGAATGAATGGTGGCATACTCTTCAAAGCTTGTACAATGTTATCTTTTGCAAAAATAACTTTCTCCTCAAAATCTTCTATTATCAGTCCATCAGGAGAAGTCACACGACTCAATGCAACATAAGCTTGTCCTGGAGCAAATATCTTCTTCATTGACACAACAGCTTTATTCACTGTGAGACCTTGTACTTTGTGAACTGTACATGCATAAGCAAGTTTCAGGGAATACTGTATTCTGATGCCCCCAGCGCTTGTGACTTTTTCTTCTGCAGTTCAATTGGTGTACATTTCTCCAGTCCAGGTTTTAAACATGGGTTTTTACCTCTGGCTTCTTTACCAATTCTTTCATCATCAAAATCAATATAAATTTTGCCTGGAAATGTTTCATCATCATCATAACAGAATTCTTTAATTGTCCCAAAAACACCATTCACAAGCCCATCAGAAACATTAATATTCTTCAGCAGCATTACTCGAGCATCAACAGCTAACTCGAGAGATTTCTCTAAAGAACTGTTATGAATTCTGACATGAAACCCGTCTTTCTTTCCATTCGGCCAGTTTTAGCATTTTTCTCAAAGTCTTTGGCATTACAGTAAACTGTGTCAGAGCACAACTTACACAACATCTTTATGTTATGATCATCAAACTTCTCTGTTAGTAGCGTAAATGTGGATATCTGTGCTTTCATCTCCATCACCAGTTTCACATTGTTTAAGCATAGCAACATTCTTTAAGCAATGGTTCACCTTTTTTATGAACTCTCAAACGATTAATAACTCTGCAAACCTTTTGTCCTTCTGTCTCATAATCTCTGTGAGCTCAACGATACTGAAGTTAGTTTCCCAAAGATTCACACTGTTCATTGGTTCAGTGTAAAGTGGTTTTCCTTTGACAGGTGACAACTGATAAAAATCTCCAACGGCGATGACACAGACTTTTCCAAATGCAGAATAATCCCCAGTTTGTTTGATTTGTCTCAATCTTCCATGAATATATGCAAGGAGTTTATGATCAACCATTGAAATTTCATCAATTATCAAAATTTGCAGTTTTCCAAATTTGGCTCTCAAGGAATTAATTTTTTCATCTCCAAGCGGTTGATACGGCAGTGATGCATTTGTTCCGATAGAGAAAGTGCTGGATTGTAGCAGCGTTGATATTATAAGCAGCAACACCAGTGGGAGCTGTTAACAGCACGTGTGTCTCATCTGGATTCTCTGACAGCTTTGAAAGGATGCGACTGCTCTCATACTGGATTGCTTTAATCAGTACAGACTTTCCCACGCCTCCTGGACCAGATATGAACAGATGAAATGGATCTGGGTTTTCACCTTGTACTTTTGCCAAACACCATTCACGTACTTTGTAAAAGATTTGTGACTGCTTTTCATTCAAAGAACGCAGCAAAGCCATTGCATCTTGCTTTGTCATGGCAGAGGGATTGTTTTCTATTTTGGAAACACCTGCGTTTGGTAATAGATCAGGTATGACATCATCACCTTCCTCTGTTTCTATTTGTTGTTTATTCTCCAGACATTCTAAACGCTCAAGTTCAGCTTCTGGACAGATTTCAGCCCAAGCATCTTCCATTGGTCCGTGTTGTTCTAGATCATCTTGAGCTCTTGTATTGTGTCTGCTTCTTTTTCAAATTTTGCCATGTTTGTGTCCACTATCATTTTCACTGACTGAAGCTCATCATTAATGTTTACATATCCAGTCTCATAAAAATCCTTATGGCAAGTAAAGTTGGTGGTTTCAGTTGGCTTTGAGAAAAATGAGGCAGAAATAATTCCAAAATACTTTGAAAATAATTTTCTGGATTTTTTGTGGGTGAAAAACGTGCGTATCGTACAACAGCAAAGCCTGTGCGAGTTCTTTTTCACAAATCCCATGTCATTTTCCAGTGTTACTCTGTCTGAACATGAGGTTTCAGATTTACACAAAACTCTGTATTCTGAAGCAAAAGTTGCTAAACACATTCCAGTAAATTGTTTTGTGTTTGGTCGAGCTCTGTATCTGTCTGTGATGCTTTTCATCCATATGTCATCACTGTCGTTTTCTGCACATTCAGCTTTTTCTG